>MU669228.1:32470-51698 GCA_026770625.1 Nicotiana glauca
TGATATCTCCATGAATTAGTTGTGAAGTTAAACTCTTGTGAGCAGGATGTGTTTACTTGTGTGAACTATTTGTGAATTCATGTAAATTTTGGTGCCTTATGAGTTGTTGGTTAAGACACCCGATATGATTGCACAAGTAAATGGCAATAAACTAAGTTGTGATTGCGTATGTGTTATGTGGCAAGGACTGTGGAATAACTGATAGAGAGGAATCGTAATTGGTGAAATTGAAATAACTGTGATAATATCCTTAGTGGTTAGTCGTGAAAACTATTGTTGTGATCTAAATGGTATAACGAGCTGTTGAAAAAGATGGAAATGGTATGGATAGTCACCTAAACCTTTTGTGAGTTGTGTTTCTGTTGTTATTGGGATTTGTAGTGGTTGTTCTTAAAACTTGTTGTGGTTATCCTTCTAAATTATTATTGTTTTGGTATTGTTTGTGAATTGTAATTGCTCGGTGGGATCAGGTTGCGCGTCGCAACACAAAGTAATAAGGTGTGGGTTGTGGTGATAAGGGTGGCTAAGTAATAAGGGTGGAAAGTGATTGATTTCACTATTGAAATGAAATATGAGAACGTTGTGAAATTGAAAATGTGGAAATGATGATGGGGAATAGGGAGTTTGTTAACTTGTTTGCCTTGATTGTTTTCCTTGTGTATACTCAATTGTTGCTTCCTTCCATTGTTTATTACTTGTGTATGGCTTGAGGTTACTTAGGGTAAGGTTTGTTATACATACCAGTACAATTCAAATGTACTGACGTCCCTTTTGCCGGGGGCGCTAAATTCGTGTTATGATTGTAGGTGGATCCGCAGCAGGTACTCCAGCCCACCGATCGTATCTCCCCCTTCGTCTTCTATCAGCTTTTTGGTGAGCCCCACTCCTCTCGGGGCCCTGTGTGGCTCAGGCCGCTTGTGTCCGGAGTTTTATTTATTTTTTTGTAAGGTATAGCCGGAGTCTTGTTACCGGTAAATACTGTATTATCCTGTTGTACTTTTAGAGACTCCGTAGACAGTAAGTATGGGTTGCGAACTTATGTACATATGTATTTTGTATATTGGGCGATGAAAGTTGTAAACATCATTAAGTGACCATGTGTGTTTTGTAAAAATGATATTTTAATTATAAGTGACTATTTTCTTTGATTAATGGATAATGAAAAATACGGGGTACGCGTCGGATAGGAAAGGCGTCCAGGTCTGCTTGGCTAGGGCTACCCAGTCGGGCGCCGGTCATGTCCCTCAAATTTGGGGCGTGACACATGGTTAGTGACACCTCGATGTCGGTCTTGTATTTTTATTCCGCACTGTTATTTTAGAATTTTATTATGAAACATTATTTAATTTAAGGCTTAAAAATGACTCTTAGTTATTAATGGGTTAATGTGAGTGTTGTGTCAGATGACCTTGTCTTCACGAGAGGCGCCATCATGACCGAACCAGTTTGGGGTCGTGACAAGTTGGTATGAGAGCCTAGGTTACATAGGTCTCACGAGTCATGAGCAGGTTTAGTAGAGTCTCGCGGATCGGTACAGAAACTTCTGTATTTATCCTCGAGAGGCTGCAAAACCTTTAGGAAAACTTCACATTCTTGGATTGTTATCGTGCATCCTTGATTCAACTTGAAAAGTAACCTTTGAAATTCCTTCCACGCGTTTGCATGCGCGCATGAGCGCTCATTATCAGATGTGCCTTGATGGCTTGTGATTCCCTGATCGAGGGGCGAGATGTAATCTCTGTGAGTTTATGTTGGGCCAGTCTGGACGACTTGAGGTCGGATCTTTGCTTATGGCTTGAGCACCGAGGTGCTGATTATGTGAGTAAATATTTTGAACTTATATGTTTGGTATTGTCTCTATTAGTTGAAGTGACAACTGGGTAGGTATATGATGAGTTCTGGGGTTGTGTGACCCTTATGTGATTGTTAGAAGATCTCATGTGCAATTAAAATGTAAGTGTTGGAATTTGAAATTTTGGGTCGCTTAAGAGAGTGGGCTTAACTGTTGCGAGATTTGCAAAAAAAAAAGATTTAAAGAACTAGATGATTTGTGTTTACACAAGCTTACTGAGGATTTGAGTTTAATCTCACTATATTATTGTGGCATCAATAGAGTATAAGTGTTATGAGTTATTAAGTGTATTCTGATCTATGGCTTCGAGTCAAGTGGGGGAGTTTGCTATTGATTTGCTGATTGCTCGGTTATGTGCTATGTTGGTTCCGATTTGAGGTGTGTGGTGAATCAGTTCTGGTTGCGGAGATTGAGCCCAAGGATGGCTCGAGTAAAGGAAATTTTTGACTAAGGAAAGGTTATTTGCAGTGTCAGAAGTGCCAATGAGGCACTGGTTGTTCGATTTTGTTTATCGGGTTAAGTGCAGTATGGATAGAGTGAATGACTCTCGAAAATATTTCTAATGTGTTCAAGATGCTTCATGTGCCAATTCGGTATCTCAAGGTCATATATGTGGTTAGAAACTGAGTTTTCATTGGAAGGGTTCAAGACTGGTGGTATTTCTATGTTAATTATGTGATTCTATGTATCAATATCAAGAAGGTAAAGGCAACGAATTTAGATTCGCAGGAAGTTTCTTCAGAGTAAAGTATTTTGATCGTGGTGCTCGTGGGGATATATGAGAAAGTATTCAATGGCTTATGAGCCCTAGACGGTTAGACTTTATGCTTGGGTACAGTATGGTAAGTCTGGGTTGAAGAGTTGTAAGGTTATATCAGGAATAAGTACCGTGTAAAGGTAAATCAGAAGGGAATTCGGATAGCTGGGATAGCTTGGTAGCAGGAATAGTTGGCATGGTAAGGATATGATTAGCTCTTTGGGTGTTTACGAGATAATGAGTTTCTACAGGTGTTTTGCGGTAATTCTCTTGGGTTTTAGTGACCTGCATAGTTCTGTCGAGTTAAAAGGATTCAATCCTGACGATTTAGATTTGTGCAAATGGGATTCAGAGAGTTCTAGATGGTTTCCACCGCGGTTGGAGAGGTATAATTTTTTTCATATTGGCATGAGGAGCATGGGATGCATAGTGATTCTTTTCTAGAGGGGACCAATGGAAAGTTCTTGACTAGCTGAGTACGTAGATGTTTGTGGCTAGAAAGGGATATGAATCTCTCGCGGTTATCCTAGAGTGGTACGGTTTATGCGGTATATTGTGTAAGATTGAGATGTGTATGTGTAAGGTCACGATTCAAATTTGAATGAATGCTCATAAATTCTTAGGCAGCACGGACAGTTTCAGATAATTAGAGAAATGAACTTTAGATGATTTGAGAAAGGATCTCTTGATGATTAAGGAAACGGTAATGCTAATTGAGGTGATTTGACGAGGGTATATGTTCCAGAAAGAGTCAATGTGATTGAGTTGATGGTACTTTGGTAGTATTGCAGCACTTCTCGTCAGGTTAACTGCTGATATTCGTGTTTGCTTGGCAGCAACGAAGAATCTTAGAGTATCTCCCATGAGATGATTGGTTAGCAGGGGTGAGTTATATAAGAGAGTGGAGAAATTGGGATCAGATATGGTAATTCGTGTATTTTATGGACTTGAAGGCCAGAAGTTCTCATATACGGGTTAGCTTGTGGTTGTGGATAGCAAAATGTGGGTAAGTTTGTCAGATACTAGTATGTGCTATGATTCAGTTATTGTGGACCTTCGAAGGATTATTTATCTGTTATGTGTAACTGGAGTTGAGGCGTGGTCCATTGGTAAACCTATATGGATATGTGTCCGGCATCAAGACGGTTTTGTTGACTTCGAGTTGCTGGTGGCGAAGGATGTGTTGATTCAGTTGTTTTGAGCTATTAGCAATTAGGGGGATCTATGAGTTACCTTTCTGTGTTGCGAGACATTACGATCTGTTGGTTATAGGCACCTATGGTGCGGTTCTATCGGAGTGTCATAAGGGAAGTCGAGCGGGAAGAGTAATTGGGAGTTGCTCGGTGAATGGCATATTGGTTATGTCCTATCGAGTTTGCATGGTGTATGTAATAATTTTCATCGTGGGTGTAATGATTTGCTTTGGTTCCAGACATCAATTGAGCGTGGTTGTCGATTTCGAGCGTAGTGACTTGAGCTGTTTTATGTGGAGCGGTATTTGGGGAAAAAGATGACCCGGCGGGTTAGATTCGTGTGTTCGATTTCTATGATGCGGGATGGGTTCTCAGCCGTGCGTTGTGGTGGTACTGGTGAGCTTGAGGTACAACTCTTTCATTTGAGTTAGTTTCATGATGTGAGTATGTTCGGATTGTTGCTTATTGGTGCGCGGACTGCGCAAGTTGTGTCATTAGCCTTTCTTGGTGTGTCGTGTCACCAGAGAAATTGTGTTGGATTAGACGAGATCGTTGGGGTCTGTAATGAATACAAACGGATTCGATTTCAGCATGTTTGATGGATAAATATCGAGGTTCGGTTCGGAAATGTGCTATGGTATTTGTCAAGGGAGAAGTATCTTCATGAATGGTTGACCTGAGAAATGGTCGCGGTTTAGTGCATGTTTCATTTAGCATTGGTAGTACATGAAAGTGTTGAAATGAGACTTTAGTTGATAAGAGGTTTTCTACCAGTATTCGGTTGTTGTGGGCAGCTGCTGAGAATAGAAGTTATCGCTACGAGTGTCTGAGTTATGTGGTATATCATGGGATTTCTCTCGAGGTTGCAGGCATAGGTTATTACAGCTGGTTCGGGTCTATTCCGAGTATAGGTGCGAGGTTTTGATCGTATTGATGGTTTCAGAAATGGAAATGTGGTTCTATGGTTTATGGACTATGATGGATTGTGAAATTTCAGTTATATTGTGTTATCAAACCTATATAAGATAGGGTGGCGTGGGATCACCCCCTGGTATATACATGGTAAGGTTATTCAGCTACTGGTTGGATTCTAGAACAACTCTGGGTACGTTCGAGGATGAACATGTGTTTAAGTGGGGGCGGATGTAACGACCCAATCGGTCGTTTTGATATTTTGCACTTTGATCGCCAGTTCTTGGGCATGACTTGCCCCGTGTAATGTGTTATGACTGATGTAGATCGTTGGTTTTAGTTCTCACAGAAATCGATATGAATTTAAAAGACAGTCTCAGTTGAAAGCTTTAAATTTGAAAGGTTTGACTAAGAATTGACCTATTTGTATATGAGCTCGGATTGGAATTTTTATGATTTGGTTAGCTTCGTTGGGTGATTTATGACTCAGGAGCGCGATCAGAATGCATTTTGGAAGTCCGTGGAAGGATTTGGCTTGAATTGGCAAAGTTAGTATTTTGGCGAATTCCGGTTGATAGGTGAGATTTTGATTCGAGGGTCGAAATGGAATTTCGAGAGTTTCTGTAGCTTCGTTATGTCATTTGTGATGTGTGTGCAAAATTTCGAGTCATTCGGACGTCGTTTGGTCAGGTTTTTGATCGAAAGTGTATTTCAAAAGTGCTTGGAAACTTAGGCTCGAATTCGATGAGTTTTGAGTTATTCGATGTTGTTTGAGGTGTTTTAATGATTGGAACAAGCTTGAATGATGTTATGGATTATGTTGGTATGTTTGGTTGAGGTCCCGGCCTCAGGTGAGTTTCGGATGGTCAAACGGACCATTTTCTAAGTTTCAAAGTTGCAGATTTTCAGTTCTTATGTTGCAAAGTTTTTGGCCTTCGCGATCACGGGGAGGTGTCGCGATCGCGTAGAAGAAAATTGGAAGGCAGGTAATTTTTTCATCTCGTTCGCAACTGGGGGTTCGCATTCACGGAAGGTTAGATAGTAAAGCTCCGCGTTCACATAAGACCCTTCGCGTTCGCATAGAAGAATTTGATGGTCAGGGGCTATAGCCCTTCGCGTTCGCGGCTGGAGGTACGCATTCGCGTAGTTGGAAGAAGCAAGGCATCGCATTCACATAAAGATAGTCCCGTTCGCATAGTGTGTTTTTGAGCCTTTGAGGATTTGTTCTTCACGATCGTGAGGCTATGGCCGCGATCGCGATGAAGAAGGAACAATACTGGGTAGAATGTTATAATTTTATTTCATCCGCGATTTTGGGTCATTTTTCCTCCATGGTTGATCATTTTGAGAGCTTCTTGGTAGAGATTAAAGAGGGATTCAAGGAGAATCATTTGGAGGTAAGATTTTTGAACTCCATACTCATTTTTATTGTGAAATCCACCTAGAAATTCATGGAAAACTAAGACTAAATAGAAGAAAATTAGGGCTTGAGAAATTAGACTTTTGAATTGGGATTTGAAGGACCATTTGAGGTCGAATTGGAGAACATTTGATATGTATGAACTCGTGGGAAGATAAGGAACCCGTTAATGTAAAAATTTCTGAGTTTCGAGAAGTGGTCCCGGGGCTCGAATTTTGGTAATTTTGGGATTTGTGCCCGTAATTGATTGTTTTCGCTTGGGCTTTGTTCCCTTATCATATTGTGATGTATTCACTCTGATTTTGGATAGATTCGACGTGTGTGGAGGCCGATTTGAGGGGCAAAGGCGTCGCGAGCTAGAGATTTCGCCAGTTCGAGGTAAGTAATGATTGTAAGTACTGTCACGAGGGTTTGAAATCCCGGATTACACATTGCTGTGTTACTTTGAGGTAACTTACATTCTAGATGACGAGCGAGGGGTAGAGCACTGCTGGGGACTGTGACCTAGTCCATCCCAAACGACTATTTTAAAGCGTATTTGATAGTTAATTGTTTGATGTTATTACATTGTGGGTTGTATGCCATGTTTGGGGCCTTGTGCCGTCCCGTTGAGACCCTTAGGGGAATTTTTACTATATTTCCTCACTCTATTTGTTTGAAAGCATATACTCAGTCATGTTTTACCTGTTTATTTCTCAAATCTAGCTTGATCACTATATTCTTAAAATGTGGAAAACTGTTTTGGGCTGAGTTCCCTGTTTTATTGAGATAGACCAAGGGTCTGATTATGAGATGGAAGACTGAGATATACCGAGAGTCTAATGGTGAGGTTAATGACTGAGAGAGGCCGAGGGCCTAGTTGTGAGGATTATATATCAATGGATCAGGCTGCACGCCACAACAATACTTATATAGGTTGGGCTACATGTCGCAGTATTACTGCACTTGGGCCGTAAGGGCCCCCTCTCGGAGTCTGCACACCCCCAGTGAGCGTCGTCGATGAAGTATATGGATCGGGCTGCATGCCGTAGCGATACATGGATCAGGTTGCATGCCGGAGTGGTTAATATACGGTACCTATTGAGCGTGAATTCTGAGTACGAGTACTGATTGGTAAGAGTTGAGTCACGAGTGATAGAGAGGCTAGCCCGAGGGATGATAAATATATACATGCATATGAGTGATGTTTTCCTGAGAGGCCTGTTTATGAACTTATCGATTTCATCCTCTTTAAAGTGAGTTTCTATCGAATATTTTGATTTATTGTGTGTTTTCACTCATCTTTATATTGAGCCTCTGTCAAAAGTTGAACAAATATTTTAAAACAACTTTTATTTATACTGGGATTTATGAGATGTTCAGAAATTAATCACTGATTTAGCATTTGGTTATTTTCACTGAGATTTTTAAGTTATGAAGTTTTTATGATTACTGTTTTGCCCGAGGGGCTGTTCTATGAACTATGCTTTGCCCGAGGGGCCAATCATGGCTTTAATCTCTATTATTATTTTAAATGGTATTGAACCCATACTGAAACTGCTGGAAAGTATTTCAAAATGATTTTTACTAAAAGCTAGATTTTAAAATAGAAGGTTGACTCGTATTATTATTTGAAAGCCTGTTGTGCTTATTGAGCCTAAAGTAAAAATGTGGATTCATTGTTTCCTACTGCTCAGTCTTTATTTACCCTTATTACTTACTGGGTTGGAGTACTCACATTACTCCCTGCACCTCGTGTGCAGATTCAGGTATTTCGGAACCCGGCAACGGGTGCTGGTTTCTCGGACGCGGAGTCCTCAGAGTTAGCAAGGTAGCTGCGCGGCGATCGCAGCACCGTTTCTCCCTTCTCACTTTCGTTTCTGTACTTTGTATAGTTTTTCTGTTGTTGTTGTATTCAGACCTCGGTAGATGCTTATGGCTAGTGACACCCCGATGTTGGGCTTGTATTTTTATTCCGCACTGTTATTTTTAAATTTTATTATGAAACATTATTTAATTTAAGGCTTAAAAATGACTCTTAGTGATTAAAGGGTTAATGTGAGTGTTGTCTCGGCTGGCATTGTCTTCACGAGAGGCGCCATCACGACTGGGCTGGTTTGGGATCATGACAATTATATTTGATGCATGACCTCCACGTTGCCTTTCCAATTTTATTGTTAATCGCTTTCTTTCAGAAACACAAGTGATGATAAGTTTAATTCTTGGTACTCCATACTATGGTTATCCAATGGGATGTGACGGGAGAAATTTACTGAATGGAAGTAGACAAAATTTTACCGAGACAGGAATGGACTGGGCCTTATCCGTGATGGTATAAACGGGACAACCTGGTAGGCCCTTCCTGTCCCACTAACAAACGGGATGGGATGGGAGGTGGGCCTAAAGTAGGACTTTTTTAAATTTAAATATTTAATCATTAAAGTTGGCAACTGCCTTTTTTTTTGGTAATTAACTTCCTTTATTACCAAGTCAATATATACATGCGTAACTCCTAAGTTTGGACATGCAGCCCCAAACTTAGCAACCTCTCTGCTCCTTGTCTACTTCTTTTGTAAACTATTCCTCAATCTACTATGACTATATCCTATACAATGTATGTCTCTAACTATTTGTCTAGTAATGTCTTCACTACTTCTCTTAGTCTTCTGAAAGAGTCGCCTGTTGCTTTCTAGCCATATATGGTATACTGCTCCAGTTATACAAAGCCTGTACATTATGGTTCTGACTCCATTTCCTTTCATCTGTTCTGTTGCCCACTTGATCTCCTCGTCCCATCCTTTTGGTTCTCTGATAATGTTCATCCACTTTAGTAATCTTCTCCAAACCTCATATGAGAAACTGCATGTAAAAAATATGTGCCTGTGGCTTTCCTTCTCAATCTCACATAATGGAAAATCTGAGCTTACTTGCATTCCCCATCCTATCAGCCTGTCTTTTGTGTATAATTTCCCCTGCATTGCTAGATACAGGATAAACTTCCATTTTGGACAACTTTTGTTGTTGCACAGTATTCGACTCCAGCTCACCTTCGGGAATTCTCCTCTTAATTGCTTGTACATTCATCTTATGGAGTATGAATCAGCTTGCATTACTCTCCCTATGTCCAATCCTGCTTCAGTCAAGTATTTCCCTGCATGTATTACCTTTCTTATAATCCAAGAAGCTTGCTTTGCATCCACTTCCCATGGTTCCCTTCCTTTTATGTAGTATGCTTGCACCCATTTGATCCAAAATTTATCTTTTTTCTTACCTAAGTTCCACAAATGTTTCAGTAGAGCCGACCTATTCCATGAACTTAGATCAGTGATATTCCATCCTCCATTAGTTTTAGGTTTGCATAACCTGTCCCATGCCACTAAAGCCTTCTTGCTCGAGTTAGTCCCACCAGTCCATAGGAATTTCCTAAAGATTGCTTCCACCTGTTGAATGATCTTCTTTGGTAAGGGAAAAATCTGCGACCAGAAAGACTGTACAGCAATCAACACACTCTTGATTAGTTGCAGTCTTCCTGCATAACTCAAGAACTTCACTGTCCACTGTTTAATCCTCCCCAGCATTTTGTCTATCAATGGTTGGCATTGGCTTATTGAGAGTCTTTTTGAGCTTAGTGGCACACCCAAATATCGAAAAGGTAGTTCTCTAGTGCTAAAGCCAGTGATTTGAGTAATCTCCTGTTTTACTATAGTTGGAACACCTGCAAAATAAATGCTGCTTTTGTTTTGATTTGCAACTAATCCT
The DNA here is from genome assembly GCA_026770625.1 of Nicotiana glauca. Classification (NCBI taxonomy): domain Eukaryota; kingdom Viridiplantae; phylum Streptophyta; class Magnoliopsida; order Solanales; family Solanaceae; genus Nicotiana; species Nicotiana glauca. The sequence goes on from MU669228.1 coordinate 42,343, forward strand.
GAAGCTTGTGAGAAACTATTGAAGCATTCATATAACAGTTGCACAGACATCCTATCTCCCCGGCAGAACAACAACAGGTCATCAGCAAAGCTAAGTTGTGTAATACTCATTTTTTCACATCTTGGATGATAGTTGAAATTAGGCTGCTCTTTCAGGTTCTTCAAACTTCTGGTCAAGTACTCCATTGCTAAGACAAATAGCAAAGGAGACATAGGGTCTCCCTGTCTCACCCCTCTGTTAGCATCAAAAGGAATAGTAGGACTACCATTTATATTGATAGAGTAGGACACTGCTTTAATGCATTCCATAACCCAACCTATAAACTTTTTAGGAAAACACAACCCATAAAGTACCTACTCCAAATACCTCCATTTCAATGAGTCATATGCCTTCTGCATGTCAATCTTGATCATGCATCTAGGTGATACTCCTTTTCTCCCATATCCGTTTATCAACTCATGACTGAGTAAGACATTATCCATCAATCCTCTCCCAGTAACAAATGCTGCTTGGCTTTCATCTACTAGTGTGTTCATGGATTATTTTTTGGTGCAAAAGATATATATATATATATATATATATANGGCATCAAATTTACATATGTTGAAACACACCCTACAGTAGAGGTTTCCCTAGCAGGAAATCTAATAGTATCTAACACGTCCATAGCATTACTATTTACAGAAGATAACCTAATACTACTAGTACTAATTTCACTAACTGCCGATTTAACCAGCCTTGTACGGAGTGATCCTTGCTGGTCATGGTGGTAGGAAGATGTCACAAAAGGTGGTGGTTGTTTATACATTATACAGAAACCTTGTTCTTGCTGAGCTCCATACTTTGCTAGGTTGTCTGCAACACAGTTTTGCTCGCGATACACACTTGAGATGGTTGGTCTATCCAGTTGTTGGAGGAGCCACCTGCAATCATTTATGATATTAGTATATTGTGGTTCAGGGGATGATAATAAATTCAACACAGCCTATGCATCTGTTTCAATGACAATTGGGCGTAAATTGAGTTGTAGGGCAAGAAGCAATCCTTTTAGCAAAGCTAGCAGTTCAGTTTGGATTGCAGATCCACATATTGTTGCCCCTGCAAAACCCATGAGCCACCAGCCTTTGAAGTTGCGAAAAACTCCTCCTATACCACACTTAAAGTTGTAAATGGGACAGGAGCCATCTATGTTAAGTTTGTAAGTATGGGCATTTGGAGGATGCCATTTAATATACAACGTTAAAGAAGGCTTAGCCAGGCATATGAGGTTTGTAAGGTAGTAAAATTCAGCAGCCTTTTTGTAAATGATACTTAGCTCTAAGCATAGCTTTCTCTTTTCAAAAGTCTGTTTATTACGAAGAAGCCAAAACTCCCATAGAACAAAAGGAATTAAGGTAGTATTAGGGATTTGTTGATAGCTATGAGGTAGTTTTTGATGAATGAAAACTTTAAAAAGTATAAGATTATTCGTATAATTTGCATTGATTTATGCAGCGAAGAAAATTATTTGCCCTAGTATTATTGATAGGTAGTCCACCAAACTTATCATTCGCCTCTAATATGTCATTAAAATCACCCCCATCACCCAAGGTCCTTTATACGAATCATAGATGCACATTAGGTTCTCCCATAATAGGTGTCTATTTATTAATCTAGGGTTTGCATAAATAGCGGAAAATAGAAAAGTAAAAGGGCTGGGGATTACCTGGATGTGACAGTGAATCTCCTGCCCAGTTTAAGCAACATGTTCCACATGCAACTCTGCTGTCCATAAAATGACTATCCCACCTGATTGACTTATGGCTGGTACCTCTATCATACCTGAGAAGTTGAAGTCTTCTTTAATTTTGTGGTGACTGGCACTGTGAGTCTCTAATAAGACAACAAGGCCTGGCCTGTTATAGTCCAACAAAGATCTGAAATTCCTGCAAAAGTCTTCTGAAAGAACACCCCTGCAATTCCAAATAATAAAATTCATATGACTATCCGTGTAATCAAACTGTAAACTGCCCCTTGGACCTCTTTGAGTATTTATCCTGCTTGTTTGGAGGAGGAAGGTAGGCAGGAGAAGTATTGCATATTTCCCCACTTCTGGATTGGTCGTTGATCTTAGACGAAAGGAGGTTGTACGAAGATTTTGAGGACACCTGACGTAAATTTTTCTTTCATATTCCTCCTTCTGCATAAAGATTTTATCCCATCTAGAAAAGCATGCACCAGGTGAGTTTCTCTATTGTAGATGATGGCTGCGTCTAATTCCGCTTGAAGATTTTTATTTTGTTCTTCCGGAGGTGGACTCTATGGGGTGAGGGATTTGGAGAAGGTACTGGGGTTGGAGGTGGTGGGGAGGGGGGGGGTCCAAGTACGGTTGAATCCATGGAGTTATGGTATTTGGAGGTGGGTAGAAAGACATATGGAGAATATGTGGGTGAAGATAATGGGGATCCCACAAGGGAGTTGGAAGTGGTGGTTGTTGATAAGGGCTCATGTGGGGGGCTTGAGTCATTGACCAGTGGTACCTGCCGTATATCTCCATGCCCAGTTGCATCCTCTTCATCACTATCTGTGCTAAATCCCTTGGATGGTTTATCGGGATCGTCACCTCCTGATGATTCACCTCCATTGTACACGTGAGAGCATGATATTGAAGCCCCGCCTCCAACCATGAAGCATGGTGTGTTGGTGAGTGCAGGGTCTGGGCAGTGTAGATTATTGAGTTTGGTTCCATGACCAAGTGAAGGGGAGGAGCGGAGTGATGTGTTTGATGGTGGAGCAGCCTATTTGACTGGCTTTGTGGTGTTTGGTGTCTCCTGAGATAGTTGAGAATGGGAGTGAACATTTTGTGAGGTTGGACTAGTAGGAGAGTGTGTTTCTATATAATTTGTATTTGAATTGGAAGAGAGTGGTGAGGCCGGCTTTGTAGGGAGTGGAGTTGAAAGGGTTTCAGTGGGTAAAGTGGGCGGTTGGATTGATTAATGTGGTGGAAAAGAGTGAGTATTTAGTGAGGAGGTGTAGGTATAATCATGGTCTAGATACATAGGGTTTGTGAAATTAGGGTTAGGGAAGGATGATGATGTTGGAGTAGGTGTGGGTGTGGCGGATGTATCTAGCCCATGGGCTTGCATGGAAGGTGGATGTGTTGTTTTAAGGGAAAGGGTTTGCATGTGAAGGTTTTTGACGTGGCCATTTGCATGGTTAAGGATAGGAGTTGAATGAGGGCTATGAAGCGATTGGACCGGTTTCCCAAGAACTTGAGTGGTTTGTGGAAGAGTCAAACTAGGTATTTTTGCTTGTAAAAAAGGTGTATCATGTATTGTTTGAGCATTCAATGCAGTGAAAGGATTTTGTGTAGGAATAGACGCAGGGTCATGATTTGATGAAGTGGTTGGGATAGGATTAATTGAGTGAAGGGTTAAATACTCAAACAGAATAGTGGGAGGGATTAGAGCACCAGTGCCATGTGTACCACTAAGTAATTGATTTTCCTAGTTGCACTGTTTGAGTTAGACATTGTATTAGGCAACAATTTCTTCCTGGTGAACTGTACTGTTTTCCACTCATTTAGCGAAGCATTTGGGTTGGGGTTAGAAGTATGTGTTTTGGATTATCTAGAGTAGAAGGGTCAGGTGGAGAAACATGAGGGTCCTGGTAATGACAAACCCTTTGGTTATGGCCCATTTGGCCACATTTGAGACATAGCATATTTAATCCTTCTTACAGGATTTTTTATCTATGCATACCAATATAAACATGAGATTTTAAAGGTTGATCTAGTTCTACTTCCACACATAAACGAGCATATCGACCCCGTGTAGTAGCTAAAGTGCAATTGTCCATTGATAACAACTTACCAATCTTATTACCCACCTGTTGAAGAATGTTAAAATCATAAAATTCGGTAGGTAATTCGGGGAGACGTAGCCATATTGCAGAATAGCGTATATTTATTTTTGAAGCCATAAATTTTGGTTCCCATTGCCTCACAGAGAAAAAATAATTCATGATAAACCAAGGCCCATGTTGTAACGCCCGAATTTTGTTTTCTTCTTTTTGAAACTTGAGAAGAAAGAAATCCCTCCCAAATCAATAATAAGGAGATTTTCTATAGGTTGCTATAGTGTATATATTTGTTTCTAAGGAGGTGATGTTCAATCTTACGTCCATATACTTTGACAATTACTGCATGTTGCCATGATTTGTAAATTCGGCTCTTTATTCCACAGAGAGAGGTATAAAATTGGAAGCATCAGTAGGTGCTTCCAGTTCATCTTCCATCGCCATTGTATTATCATTTTGGTCTAGAGTGGTTGATAACATATAAAGAGTCTGAAATTAAAGTGGTGATATAGGATTTATGTGCCAGTCCAGTGGATGGTTTGGGAAAGGTAGGCTGATCGATGATCATTGTGTTTGATTGGGAGTTGTGGGATAGGATGGTTGTTGTTGCAGAACTGGAAGGAAGATCAGGTGGTTTAAGAGATGAAGAAACAGGTAGGTGGTAAGAGTAAATGTTAGTAGTAGTCATTCTAGAGTGCATTTTTTTAATAGATAGCAATTGTTATATTTTTTTAAAATTGACAATGACTAATTTTTTTAAGCTTGCGATGATTAGTTTTCGAATTTTTAATGAACTTAAAAATTAATAAATAATAAAAAACTATGCAAAGAATTAAAAAAAGAATTATAGAAAAATATTTTAGTAATTATAATCTTGTTATTTATTAATATAATCTCAAGATGTGAAGTACCTTAGTAAGACAATTCATAAAAAATAAATTCAAGGCTAAAGCCTTTTATTTTATTTTATAGAAATTTAAAATATTTCAAACAATACAAATTTTTTGAAGAGCACATAATTTACACAATCACTTTCTATAAGGATTTTGTTTGCACTAGGTCTCTTAGTAGCTAATTATAAATTATCATACTAATATTTGTAACCTCTTATACAACTATTTTTTTTGTTAAAAGGATATTTATATATAATTAGTTAGCAAAAGACATTATACAGATGAGTCATTGCTTGGGTACTGTAGTACCCTTACAGTAGAAATATTTAGTAGAATTGTTTCCATATTACAACCCACAAAAAAACTAACTGAATCAATTCCTAGGGTGTTTTCTCTAAATACATCATTGGAAAACTTCAGAGGAACTCGTAGTATACTAGATCTGTTCAAAAAGCCTGCCTTTGTTGCTTCCTTAGCCAAAGCGTCTGCTACCATATTCTGCTCCTGGTAAGTGCACTTCACCACGACCATGTCCATCATGCATATCAAGGACCTGCATTCACTAATTATAGGATCATAAGTGAGGCTACCTGTCATTAGCATTTGGATAAGTTCGATGAGTCAATATTAATTTCAAGGGAAATCAGGTTATTTTTTTCCGCAAGTTGAAGTCCTTTTAGGAGGGTGTTCAATTCTGTCATAGTGTTGGTTGTATGGGGGATATTTTCCATAAACCCCATTATCCAATCTCCATTGTGGTTTCTAAAAACTCCTCCTACTCCTCCTATCCCTAGATTCTCTTTAGATGCTCCATTTGTGTTCATCTTGTAGAATCCTCTTTTGGGTGGCTCCCATATGGTTGTGATTTGATGAATTATTTTGGTAGAACTATTTTTCGTCAACATGAGGTATTCAGTGGCTTTGGAGATGGTGTTATAAGAGTTTATATGCTCCTTTTGTTGTTAAAAGATTGTTGTTTCTGGTTAATCAGATGTGCCAGAAACAAAAGGGGATGATGTTGTCCCAGAGAATGATGCTATTGAAAGGCTTATTCCTAATTGAATTCCAGGTTGATGGCCACTAGAGGACAGAGAAGCTTGGGCTCTGTTTTCTATTTTCATTAGAAGTTTTGGAGAGAAGGTTAGTCCAAAAGTCTACTGCGTTAATGCACTCAAAGAAGATATGGTCAATTGTTTCTTAACCATTGTTGTAGTAAGAGCAGTAGAGATGACAGTTGACCCCTATTCCGTGGAGGTAGCTCTTTGTGGGAAGTCTCCTATGGGTAAGGAATGAGACGAAATTTTCTATTTTATTGGGAGCTTGGAGCTTCCAAATCTATTTGAAGGAACATTCTTCATCCGTATCAAGATTGTTATGTGCGTTGCTTAGGAAAGAGTAAGTAGAATTGTTTGAGAAGTAGCCACTGGAAGTTAAACCCCATATGAGGGTGTCCTCTTTTGAAGGACTTGGGGGAATGAAGATAGAGTTTAAAATTTTTAGGATTCTAGGGGGGAGATCCATTGTTAATGTGGATAAGTCCTAAGCCTCTGAATTCTAGATTGAGTTTACCTTGGCATTTAGGTCATTCTGAGTTATGGGGCCCTCTATCACTTCCCTAATTGTCGGATGGTTGGGAATCCAAGTATCATTCAAAAAACTAATGCTATTTCCTTTGTGAACTATCCATCTGTTTGCTTTGCAGCAAGTGTCCCATCTCTTTAGGATGCACTGCCATGTTGGAGATTTGGGGTACCTAGGATATCTAGAGATTCTAGTAATCCTATGAGTTTGGCTCAGGTTATAGTGCTGATGAATGAGGATTCTTTCCCAGAAGCTATTGGTATTTTGGTAAGTCATCCATGCAAGATTTGTGAGAGCTCCTTTGTTCTTAAGGTCAGTTTTTGAAGCCATAATCCTCCATCAACCTTCTTTTTTCTGACCTTATCCCAATTGATTAGGTATAGTTTTTCTTATCAGGAGTGGTGTCCCATTGAAAGTTTCTTTGGATTTTGTCAATTAGTTTGGTAACTTTGGTGGGCAGATTGATATATTGCATGACATGACTAGGTATGTTGTTTAAGGAGGACTTTCCTAACACAGTTCTACCAACCATGATTAGGCAGCTTGTTTTCCGTCTAGCCTGCTTGGATTGCATGCTATCAATTATGAATTGAAAGTCAGCACTCATTGATTATTTGTGGAATATGGGGAAAACCAATGCATTATCCAAAGGATGTGGTGGCTTGAATGGACAGAGAGTTGGTGAGGTTCTCTAGAGAGCCCTTGGATGTATTGGAGGAGAAGAGAACTCTAGACTTGGCAAGGTTTATTTTTTGGCCTGACTGCTCATTGAAATTCTGCATAATAGAGAGGATATTATTGCAGTTTCTGTAGTTTGCTTTGGCATAGAAGGTGAGTTCATCTGCAAAGAAAATGTGAGATATCCTTGGGTCAGATCTGCCGATACTTATGGGTTGCCACAGGTTATCCAGGACAGCCTTATCAATGGATCTAGATAATCTTTCCATACACATTATAAAAAGGTAGGAAGATATTGGATCTCTTTGCCTTATGCCTATAATAGGATTGAAAGATTCATTTTCCCCACCATCAACAAGAATAGAGATGGAGGAAGAACTAATGCAGGACATAATGAGCTTGGACAAGCTAGGAGGCAAATTAAAGGCATGAAGAGTGTCCCTTATGAAGGACCACTCCAGCCTGTTAAAGGATTTTTCAAGGTCAATTTTGAGGATCATGTTGCTATGTTTCTCTTCATTTTACTAAAGTGGGTGATGTATTCTTAGACAATTATGACATTGTCACGGGCTTTCCTGTTTGATAAGAAAGTGTCTTGGCTAGCGCAATGATATGAGGCAAGCGTGGTTTTATGCGGTTGACAATACTCTTAATGATGGACTTGTATATTGTGTTACACATTCCAATTGGCCTGAAGTTTTTTAGCATTGATGCTTGAGATTATTTTGGGATGGGGCATAACAGGGTTTGGTTCATGGTTTCATCCATGGAACTGGAGGAGAAGCATTTTTTGCAAAAATATGTGACAGAGTTTCCCACTGTGTGCCAGTATTTCTGGTAGAAGAAAGAGTGGAAGCCATCAGGGCCAGGAGATTTGAAGGGTTTACGGGAGAAGATTGCCCTTTTTATCTCACCCAACTCTAGAGGTATGTCTAGGATGTCTCTTTGGGATTCAGATAGAGTGTAGGACATAATAAGATGATTTGTGGTGGCCATTGTGGCTTGGGAATAGGAGGGGGTGTAGAGATCTGTGAAGAAGCCCATTATGGCTACTTGGATATCATGTTGATCATGGAGCCAATTTCCATTCTCTTCTTTAAGGGAGAGAGTTTTGTTCTTTCTTCTTCTATTGAGGGTGGAGGTATGGAAGAATCTTGTGCTAGCATCAACCCCCTTAAGCCAGTTATCCTAGATTTGAGCTTCCAGAAATCCTCTTTATTTTTTAGGATTAAGTTAAGCTCTTTAACCCACCCAGACATGCCTATTGCTGGTTATTGGATAATCATGTCGAACTGGATCTCCTCTGCCAACTTCTTGTGATCTGCCATTTTAGTTTCAAGAAGGACGAGCATGGCTGGCTTGTGCATCTTCACCATTTCCATACAATGCCGCTTGAATTCAGCATTGTTACCGCCCCTAACATTCCATACGATGTAATTCATTAGGGGTGATGGGGATGGATGGTTGAGACCCTCCTGAGGGTTCCCTAGTCCATGCGGACACTTCGTTGGAGATAGGGGGTTTTCCTCTTGAGGCTCAAAACTGGGGTCAGATTCAGTAGAGGCTTGATGGGTCTCTGTGTTTGGAAAGACCCTAAGCTCATTCTACACTTGACCATCGATCTGGGACACATAATCACTAGCACCTCGCTGGTGTCGAGACTTAACTCAATTTCCCTAATTGAGTCCAGTAGGAGCAAATCTGTTCAAAGGGGGCCGTAGATTCCTCCCTCCTCCTCTGGAGTGCTTTTCTTTTTGAGGATTTCTAAGGCCTTGGAGATTCCCTTTTTGATGTCGTTAAGAGGCGGAGAGGTGATCTTCTCTCGTGGTGTAAAAGATGATGGCATTTGGTGTCTTTGGGGGTCAATCGTTATAAAGACTAGGTCCGTCGTTGGGTCTTCTATTGCTAGATCGGGGAAGAAGGGTAGGGATTGTAAAGTTTAAAGCATTTGGCTGCAGAGTATCTGGGGGTCGATGATTGGTGATGCGATGTGCTTGTTTACTATCGTCTGCCATAGGAGAGGACCAAAGGCCGCAAGGGCTGTGTTCAATGTTCCACAGTAACCCTTGCTAGGTGAGCTGGATTTTGAACAATTAGATTCACTTTTCGGTTTTCCAAGGTGAAACTGTAGGTAAGGCCTTGCCCCTGAAGTGATAACTCCAACCAAGAAGCTGGTAGGTGGTCCGGTGGTGGTGGCAAAGAGGTGAAAAAGGTTGTCATCTATTCTTTGTCCATTTTTATGCTTTTTGGTTTTACTATTTTGGGTAATGGGGGTGATTAACCTAAGGGCCCGATGATCCATTAACACGCCTTTTGATGTCAAATCTCGGCCAGTTAAGGGATTACCGGTAATTGAGCTTGGGGGGG
>MU669228.1:52614-78969 GCA_026770625.1 Nicotiana glauca
TAGATTGAGCTTTAATTGTGGATCTATTGGAGTTGACGGTCTATGTCTTTTCACTTAAAAATGGGAGGAGTTCCAGATAGGGCACTTGATTGTTGGTGGTGACTGTTGAGATTTCCCCATTAGAGATTATCTCAGAGGAATTGGTAGCGGAAGCGTAGGGGAGAGGATTTGGGGAATTAGATGGGCTGACATTCTCCAATTTGGTAGGGGGCCCAGTTGGCGAAATGTGACTACTCCCATGAGATCTTGCCACAAATTTAGGGTCTGTGGCCTCGATACTTAGGCTAGGTATGGCATCATGATCTAGGTGGGCGTGATTGGGGTCACTGGAGTCATTGGGCCCGGTCCAGCTTTTCGTTTTGTACTTGTATTGGGCTGGGGCCGTGTTGGGGTGGACTGATGACGTGGAGCGAGGGTTAGTTTACTTTTTTGGTCGTTGGGCCTATTTTGAGGTTTTGGGTTGGGGTTGAATTTTTTTGAATTGTACCGTACATTTTCAGTTTGTAGGAAATCGAATAAAGTTACCTGAATATGATCAGCCTTTGTATTTTGTTGTTGGTTAGTTGGCACAGTACTATTGTTATTGTTCGATTGCACGTCCTTGATTTCTCCTTCGTGGGAATATGACAGTTTTCCACTTGTTCTCTTCCATTTGTTCTACATTTTTCCCAGAGGTTTACGGTGTTTCTTGAGGTGCTGTGGTTTGAGAAATCCGGTAGTTACATGCTATTGAGGTATGACCAATTCTGCCACAAGACGTACAAAGCGTCCCTTCTCCTTCATAGATCAAATGCCTGTTTGTGGTCTCCTATCATAACTGAGGTTTCAACCGGTGTTTCCAGGGGAACTTGAATGCAAATGTGAGCGTAACGTCCCCTAAGAATGGAGGAGGTGCATTGGTCAATTTTCAATAACTTACCTAGATATCTTCCAACTTTTTCTAGAATTTCTTTATCATAGAATTATGTTGGCAATTTCGGGAGGCGAATCCAAATGGCAGTAGATGAAAAGCTGGCCTCTTGTGGGACAAACTTAGGTTCCCATTTCCATATTGATAGGAAGTTTCCTGAGATGAACCATGGTCCTAGGTGAAGTTCCTTTACCATATTCTCCTCTAAGCTGAATTTGGCTATGAAGAAGTCCCATCTTAGGTCAATCAAAATTAACTGTTCGGATGGTTTCCATATTAATCAGTTTAGAGCGAAGATATTGGTGTGGCATTTTCGTCTAACCTTGATGATTACGGAGTAGCGCCACGAGAGGTAGAAGCATTGTTTATCATCTTGGGAAAGTGGGATTGAACCTTCAATATTTTTCCCTTTATCATTCTCTGAATCTGTGGGAATATCATTTTCATAATATTTGATTTGTCCAAAAGCATTTCCTTATAGGAATTATTTGGTTGAAGCATTTCAACGTCCATTTGGTTGTTCTTATCCGGATGTTCCGGCAGGATATGTGATGTGATTTTGGAAGGGTCCATGTTAGGAAAGGGAAAGAATTAGCTAAATAATCTTAATCTTTACAAGTGAGGTAAGAGCCACAAGGAGTCTTTCGTTCAGATGTCTTACATTAACTCTTGGTAATAGCTTTGTTTTAACTTATTTGGACTTCGACTCTCTATTTAGGAAAAAAAGGACTGTCGAGCCAGACCACCAAGATGAAATGGGTAGCTCGTCCCATCGCTTGTCCCTTTAGCCTATCTCCTTTATTTTAGTGGGTCCAGACGAGATCGGGATAGGATGTCACGTCCCGTCCTGTCCCGTTGAACAAACTTACTATCACGATCCTAGTTTGCCCTCCGTAAACAATCGTGATGGCACCTAGTCTCTACGACTAGGTAATACTAACAAATGCAAAAAAGAAAACAATTACGGAAAGAAACTAATTAAAAATTGAGATAATAAAATTAAACAGAGTTTAAGATGCCGCTTGGCATATAACAGTACAAGAATCTCAACCTAACACTCCCAAAATCCGGAACCCCATGAATCACACTAAGAGATTACATATAAAGCTCTAACTCCAAAAATGTCTATCAACAAGGAAAATACAGAAGGGCTATAGTAGTACTGAGAATAAAAAGGGACTCTTCGGTCTGCGAACGTGACAGATATACCTCAAAGTCTCTACAAAATCGCCTCACCTCAAGTGTGATAAGATTGTGTGGAAGTACTTAGATCTGCATATGAAAAACATGCACAGAAAGGGCATGAGTACACCACAGCGGTACTCAGTAAGTGCCAAGCCTAACCTCGGTCGGGTAGTGACGAGGAAAGTCAGGGCCCTACTGAGGTTAAATGAAATACAAGGTATAACAGTATAGGAGAAAACATTATAATCAAGTGCAATACTAAGCAGTAACACAGGATAGAAAGAACAACAACAGCTATAACAGAGACAAAGAAATCATGGAAAGGAATACAACTTAACACAGAGATAACAATCGGGGATCTCCCAGGGCACCGTCCTGTAGTCCCAAATATAATATCCAGTGGATCTTCCGGGATACTGTCCCTTAGTCCAAATATATATATCCAATGGATATCCTAGGATACCATCCCTAGTCCAACTCATAGTGCGCGGGGATCTACTGGAATCCCGATCCATAGTCCCAAATGTAAATACCCAATACTGGGGGGATCTACCGGGTGCAGTCCCGTAGTTTTAATATAAAAGTGTACAAGGATCTCCCAGAATACAAATATGTAGTCCCAAAGTAAACATACAGGGGATCTCCTGGGATACCGTCCCGTAGTCCTAAAATAAATACACAGCAGCAACACGAATAATACTCCATTCAATTCAAATTTCACACCAAGGTAAAACAGGTATTTCTAACCTAGCATGCTGCACATAATCCAAATAAGGCAGTTGAGAAAATAAGCAATTAAGTCAATTATACATGCTCCCCTAAGCTAACAACATGCTTAAATTGCAAGCAGTATAAAGAAGGAAGGAAACACAATTTTAGTTACTTAATAAAAACCGGATTTTCAATAATTATCACAAGTACGCACTCGTCACCTCATGTATAAGGCATTTCAAATATTAACAATAACAAATTCTAAGGGGCATTCCCCCTCCCCCCCCCCACAAGGTTAGGACTGCCACTTACCTCGAACCAGCTCAAAATCAATCAGAAACCACGCTCTTGCCACGAGTACTAGACTCCAAATGACCCAAATCTATTCAAATAAATTTCATAATATAAATAACACTCCAAGTAACTGATTCCACTAATTAATTCTAAGCTAATACGCAAAATTAGGAAAAATAACCAAAACGCCCTGCGGGCCCACGTCTCGGAATCGGGTAAATTTACATTTTCAGAATCCTCATACTCTCACGAGTCTAACCATACTAAAATTATCCAAATCCAATGTCAAATTCCCAATCAAAACTCGAACTCTAGGTCTAAGAACTTTCTCCAAATATTTCCCCAATTTTCACCTCAAATTCGAATTTAAATGACAAAACTAAGATTAGATTATAGGAATTCAACTGGAAAGGGATTAGGAATCGTTACCCACTGATTTCATCTTCAAAATCCACCCAAAATCGCCCTCTCCCGAGGTCCAGATCAATTTTCTAACTTTTGAATTCAAATCCTCGAAATTATTATTTCTGCGCAGCAAATCCTCTTCTGCGGCCAAGGGACCGCCTACGGTCCTGCTTCTGCGAAAAATCAACCGCACCTTCGATATTTCATTAACTTCCTAACTCCGCACCTGCAACCATTTTACCGCATCTGCGATCACGCAGGTGCGTGGAAACTTCCGCACCTGCGGCTCCTAGCCTTTCATCATCTGGCCGCTTCTGCGGCTTGATTCTGCATCTGGGGAAGTCACACCTGCGGCCTCTCAACCGCAGATGCGGTTATGACAGCAGCCATAAATTTCAATTGCAACTCCAAATTCCTAATTTTCCGTCAACCATCCGAAATCAGCCCGAGGCCCCTGGGACCTCTACGAAAAAGCACAAACAAGTCCAATACCACTTTTCAAAATTATGTAAATGTTCAGAACACCTAAAACAACATCAAATCAACCAATTAGCATCGGATTCAAGCCTAAGAACTTCAAAACTCTCAAACTACGCTTTCGATCAAAAAGTCTATCAAACCTCGTCCGAATGACCTGAAAGTTTGCACATACGTCACATTCAACACTACGGAGCTACTTCATCTTCTGAAATTTCATTTTGACCCTGATATCAAAATCTCACTATTGAACCGGAAACATAAAAAATTCAACAATCCGAACACGCTCTTAAACCCAAAATCACCCAATGGAGCTAACGGAATCGACGGAATCCCATTTCGAGGCAGTCTTCACACTGTTTCGACTACGGTCTAAATTCTAAAACTTAAACTCTTATTTAGGGACTAAATGTCTCAAAAATAAACTTCAAATAAATCCTCCCGGTAACTCACAATAGTAGAAACAAACACGAAGAATGCAGTAAATAGGGGTCGGGGCATTAATTCTTAAAATGACCAGCCGAGTTGTTACACTTACTCCATACTTTGTTTTTTACAGAACACATGTAAGGCCTTATTTCTGCATAGTCGCTCAAAGGCTGATTTTACTATCACACTTGTTTATAGGGGTGACTCAAAAAGAAGATTAGTAATTTCTTTGTTTTAGGTTTCCTAAATTTTGGGGCCTTAATATTTTTTACTAGGAATTTTTTTATCGTTTTTTATAAGACAAAGTTTTATAAGAAAAAGAACAAACCCCTTATAAAAGTAGAAAGAAAGGCCGTCTATTTTCTAAATATAGAAATATTTTAGAATTTGAAATTTAGTTACTCAAATTTTTATATTGGTAATTAATATTTTTATACTATGATCCAAGGTAATACATTATAATTGTTGCTAACATCTTATTACATTGAAACTTTTTACCAACACAAATATTAAAGTTCACTTATCAAAATTTGGCTTTAGGCCACGAGTGCTATTGAGATTAGAGGTGTACTGTGACGATCCGGCCCGTCGTCTGATGAGTTACCACCCCGTTTTCCCCATTTTCAGCTTCTTTATGCTTCATTATCCATATCTTGTGTAATCAGGTTGATTTGGAATAGTTTTGATAAGAAATGAGACACTTGGTCTCTTTTAAGAAGGCTTAAGTTGGAAAAAGTCAACAGGATGTTGACCTATGAGTTAGAGGGATGAGATGTGAATTCCGATGGTTCAGTTAGCTCCGGAAGGTGATTTGTGACTTAGAAGTGTGATCGGAAGTGGTTTTGGAGGTCCATTGTAGAATTAGGCTTGAATTGGGGAAGTTAGTATTTTGGCGATTTTCGGTTGATAGGTGAGATTTTGATCCGGGAGTCAGAATGAAATTCCGAGAATTTCTGTAGCTTCATTGTGTCAGTTGGGATGTGTGTGCAAAATTTTATATCATTCGGACATCATTTTGTCGGGTTTTTGATTGAAAGTATATTTCGGAAGTTTTTAGAAACTTAGGCTTGAATTCGATGAGTTTTGTGTAATTTGATGTTGTTTGAGGTATTTTGATGATTGGAATAGGTTTGAATGATGTAATGAATTATGTTGGCATGTTTGGTCAGGGTCCCATGAGGCTCGGATAAGTTTTGGAAGAGTTTTTGAAAGATTTTTACCGTTTTGAGCATAAGCATGTAATGATCCAAAGGTCCATTTTTTGTTCTAGAGATCAAAATTTGATTTTGAGACTTTTGGAATTTAGATAATAAATTATAAGACTGATCTGGAAAGTTTGGTTTAATTTCATCAAGTCGCAATTGAGCTTTTGACGCAAAACATGTGTTAATTGTTTAATAAGCGAAATGGATATCTTACTAAGAAAACGAGCTCCGAATTGAGTTTCGATTGAAGGGCTATGTTCGTATTATTATTTGTGACTCATTGGAACAAGAATCATCAAATTCCGAGGTCCTAGGCTCGAGAAATAAATTTTTGAGTAAAATTATTTTCTGAAAATATTTAAGGAAAATGGAAATGAAATTTGATTAGATAGTGATGGTATGGGCCCCGTATTTTGGTTCCGGCGCCCGGTACATGTCTTATATATGGTTTAAGCAATTTATGTAAAGTTTGTTTGAAAACGGACGTCGTTTGACGTGTTTCGAACTCAAAATGGAAAATTTGATGTTTTACGAAATTTGAAAGAATTCTTGGATTTTAAAACTTAATTCGTGGTATATGACGTTATTTTGGTGATTTGATCGCACGGTTAAGTTCGTAGGATGTTGTTGAGTTCGTGTATGTGTTAGGTTAGGAATGCCGAGGGCTAGAGAGTGTTTCGGTGGTGTCTCTGAGTGATTTCGGACTTAGAAAAAATGCAGAAAATTGCAGAAATAGTACCCCCCGTGAACAGTGTCTGTGAACAGTGACGTGAACAGTGCGGTTTTGGAAATGGGACTTCGAACCCATTTTCCATTTTTGCGATTTGGAGCTCGGATAGGGCAATTTTTGGACAGATTTTCATAGAGAACAACAGGGTAAATGTTCTTAACTCAATTTTGGTTATATTACTCGAATCTATTTCAAGTTTTATCGTTAATCCGTGAATTTAAGGAAGAAAAACTTAGAAACCCTCTCAGATATAATTGAGGATTTCAAGGTCGAAACGAAATGGGAAATTGTTAAATTTGGTATGGTTAGACTCATGGGGAGATAAGGAACACGTTGATATAAAAATTTCTGAATTTCGGGACATGGGCCCGGGGCTCGGGTTTTTGCTAATTTCGAGAATCTTGATATTTTTTGATTCTTTTGAATGGGCTTCGTTCCCATAACACATTGTGACGTATTCATTCTGATTTTTATAGATTCGATGCATGTGGAGATCAATTCGAAGGGCAAAGGTGTCGCGAATTAAAGAAATAGCCGATTTGAGGTTAGTAATAGATGTAAATGATGTGTTGAGGGTTTGAAACCCCGAATTTGCACATCATAGTGCTATATTAAGGTGACTTGCACGCCAGATAACGGGCGTGGGGTAGAGCACCGTTGGGGATTGTGACTAGGTCCGTCCCATTTAATGAAAACACTACCTAATTGCTTGGAGTTGAATTGACATCCTAATAAATGGATTAATTATCATAATTGGGTTCGTGCCAACTGTTTAAATCATTCAGGGATTGTTTTATTGGTTTCTTACCATGTGTACAGAAAATTGAACTCAGTCCTAGTATTTAATACTGTTTTGCAAACTCAGCCACTTTTCTCAAAACTCGGGACTTAAATAATATTTCTAATGAAGTTTGGGCTGAATAATTTATTTGCTATTGTGCTGAGAGGCTTATGTGATTTTGGACTGATTGTGGGATCGGGCTGCACGCTGCAGCGGTATTATATTTATCGGATCGGGCTGCGCGCCGCAGTGGTATTATATTGATATTGATATGAGGCCGAGGGCCTAGATTTAATTACACAAGATAGCTTGATACTGCGCTTGGGATGTAGGAGCCCCTCCGGAGCCTGTATACACCCCCAGTGAGCGCCATCAATGATAAATAAATGGATGGCTCAGGCTGTACGCCACAGTGGGTACTGGAGAGTACCGGTTTATGTGCTGTATTGCATATTTGACTGTCATTATTTATTTCTCTGTTGCAGCATTATCAATTTTGTTGGTTATCTTAATTGATGTTACCTGGTAAACTGTTGTGATTATAGTTTATCTTATGCCTATTTAGGATTTCTTACTCTTAGCCTTTTTTTATGTTTATTACTCTTTGGGTTGGAAGTACTCACTTTACTCCCTGCACCTCGTGTGCATATACAGATGTACCTACTGAGGCTGAGTGAGACTATCTCTGTCGAGCATCGTATCCGGGAGCATTAAGGTAGCTGCATGGCATTCGCAGTCCTGATCTTCCCATCTATCCTATTGTTTTATTCTGCATTTTCTTTAGAAAAAAAATATGTAGTAGGTTGACACTCGTGTATTAGAGGCTCAGACTTGTGACACCTGATCGATTGAGCTGTGTTGTATTATTTCCACTTGGGTTTTCCGCATGTTTAACTACATTTCAGACTTTCAGTGTTATGACTTAGTAATTAATTATGTTAATTGAATCATGAATTACATAAAAAGGGTTAAGGTTGGTAAATTGGTCGAGCTTCCCTAGTAGTGTGTTGGGCGCCATCACGACAGAGATTTGGGGTCGTGACAAGTTGGTATCAGAGCCTTGGCTACTTGGTCTCGCGAGTCATGAGCCGGTTTAGTAGAGTCTCGCGGATCGGTACGGAGACGTCTGTATTTATCCTCGAAAGGCTGCAAAAACCTTTTGGAAACTTTAAATTTTTGATTTCTTATCGTGCTTCCTTGATTCAGCTTGAAATATAACACTTTGAATTCCTTCTACACATTCGTATGCGCAAACGAGCGCTCTGTATCAAAGGTGCCTCAATGGCTTGTGATTCCCCGATCGAAGGGCGAGATGTTATCTCTGTGAGTTTGATGTTAGGCCAGTCTGGAGGACTTGAGGCCGGATCTTTGCATATGGCTTGAGCACTGAGTTGCTGATTGTGTGAGTAAGTGCTTTGAACTTATATGTTCAGTATTGTCCCTATTAGTGGGAATGATGGTTGGATAGCTATGTGATGAGTATGTTAGTACTGCGAAATGTATCTATATGACTTGGAAGTGACAAGGAAGGGATGCAGGATGATAGATGAACTATTAGGTGCTTGATTTTCATTATGATTAGATGTGTAGCCCCGAGTTATGGGCGCGTGAAGAATCTTTTCATGTCTCCTATTTGGAGTAAAGTAAATTTTATGTTACGGTATGAGTTTCGACTCAAGAAGATTAAGTGACTGTGTAATGTGTATGACAGTGGAAGGTATAAAAAATGTTAATTGGAGGCAAAGCAGGTGGGTTATCTCCTACGGAGTATTCTAAGGTGGTGTGACCCTTATGTTGTCTATTAGAAGATCTCATTTACAAGTGAAGATAAGCGTTGAAATCTAAATTGGGCTGCCTAGGGAGTGGGCTTAACTGTTGTGTGAGTGAATGCAAGAATTGCAGAAGAGTAAATTCCAGATGATTTGTGTTTCCACAAGCTTATCAAGGAGCGAGTTCAATCTCACTATGGTATTATGGCAACAATAGAGTATATGCGTTATGATTTATTGAGTGCATTTTGATCTATGTCTTTGAGCCAAGTTGGGGAGTTTGCTATTGATTAAGTTTATTGTACGGTTATATGTTATGTTGGTTCTAATATGAGGCATATTGGCGAATCAGTTCTGGTTGTCAAAATTAGGCCGAGAATGGCACGAGTGAAGGAAAATTTTGACAAGGATGTCATGAGCTCGGATGAGCAGGAAAGAAGTTTTGATGTTTAAGGTGAGTTGGTATTGTCTACAACGTCACCTGAGATCGGTGTTTCGTAAAAAGGGCTTTGCGTCCTGGTTAATGATCCTTGACCGCTTTTCAATGTTAGTGCGACTGGTGGTCTGGAGGTACTCACCATATATTGTTGTGGTAGGTTGTGGGAGTGTGTCCCACAGGAAGATTATATAAGTATGGCATGTAGTCACTTGATTGATTAAAGATGTAAACCAAGTATGAAGGCTGTGATGGTGTCGTTAAATTGAGGAATTCATGCATGGACGGCACTTGGCCTATTGGGTTGTGAACTAGGGAGGATTACTCCAATTATGATGGTTGTTCTTGTAGGTTACGAGAAAAAGGGAGTTATTATGGACCCTTGAAAGGTTGTCAGACTAGTTCATTGTGATCAGAATCAGCTTGAAGTCGGTGGATGAACTTATGTGAATAATAGCTCTATATCAGGCCAGATGTGTTCATTTTAGTAATGCGGTTGTCATGGAGGAGTAGTTAGGTTGATGCTTCGTTGTTAGATATCTCGCGTAGTGATGCATTGCGCCGTGTGAGTTGTGAGACGGCTTGATATGTGCTGAGAATCCGCGTAGGAATGACGTTATATAAGCATCTTGGCTATTTAAATTCAGACTGTACATCGCACCTCAGTTGTACTTGAGTTTTGTAGCTAATAACGCTATATGTCCCTCAGAGATATTATTATGCACTTAGCATGCTTAAGACCGATACTCGGTATTATGTTGTAATGAGAAAATTTGGCTCGATGTGCATCTCCTCATGTGAGATCTATGTGTGGATCGGGTGGCACGCCGCCATGGGTATGTTATTTGGATCGGGTTGCACGCCGCAACAGTGTGATGTTGAGTATAGTTTTCTATATGCTATTTTGTATGCCTTGCTTCAAGTTTTCTAAGGAAAGTTCGTATTAGTGCGTGGCATTGGTAATTCCTTCTAGAGTTCATTTTCTTTTTGTTTGTATCGCGTTCGAATTGGTAGCCTATTGGCATATTGGGGCATCATATGCGGCTTTTGATTATGTCTGGGGTGGCTTATTGCATGAGCAGTTCGTACTGGGTGAGATAAGATCATTGAATTCGAGCTCAGTGCAATCTGAGCATATGAAATAAATTAAGGGGCTAAGACCATTGTTTGGTTCAGAATGAGGTGATAGTTCTTGCCAGAAGTATAGACCCAATGAATTGTTGATTCGGCAGTGTTATGAATTTATACAGATTTCATCCATCGTGTCGATGTTGTAAGAATTTGAACAAGACCTATGTATGTCATGCAGAGCATGGGATATGTAATGATTTTTCTTCTAGATGAGATAAATAGAAGTTCTTAACTAGTTGAGTACGTAAAACATTCATGGTTTGGAAGGGAGGTGAAGTCCTCATGTTACCTTAGGATGATATGGTATATGCGATATGTTGTGAAGGATTGAGATTTGCATGTGTAATGTTACGATTCAGATCTGAATAGAAATTCATAACATTCTTAGGTAGTACGGGCGGCTTTAGGTGATTAGAGAAATGAGCTTCAGATAATTAGGGTGAATGATCTTCAGATGATTAAGAAAATTGTATTTCTAATCATAGTGATTTGTACAGGGTATATGTTTTAGAAAAAGGCCAATGTGATTAAGTTGATGGCACTTCAATAGTATTGCGGTACTTTAAGGCTGGATCGACTACTGATATTCGAGTTGCTTGTATGGCACATGGAAATTTTAGAGTATTTATCGTGAGATGATTGGGTATTAAAGGTGTACATGTATTCGCACGGTGGAAACTGGGATCAAGTATGATGATTTGTGTTCCATATGGAGTTGGAGACTGGGAGTTCTCATGTACAGGCTAGGTTGTGGTTGTGGATCGTAGGTATCGGCACCTTTTAGCGGCAATCGGGATTTGGAAGCTCGAGTGGATCTTTGTTTGCTGGTATGTTAGATTTTGGATGTGAGACAGGGTCTCAGCCTTGTGTTGTGGCAGTAGTGGTGAGTTTGAGGTATAACTCTCTCAGTTGAGTCATTTTCATGATTTGAGTATATTCAGACCGTTTCTTATTGGTGTGTGTATTATGCAAGTTGTGGCTTAGTCCTGTATTGATGTGTCATATCACCAGAGTGGTGTGTTGTGTTCGAAGTGATCATTGGGGTCATTAATGAATACGAACAGATTTGATTTTAGCATATTTGATGGTAAATATCGAGATTCGGTTAAAAAATTTGTTATGGTAATTGCCAGAGAAGAAATGGCCTCATGAATGGTTGATCTGAGTAATGATTAGGGTTTATTGTGTGTTTCAATTACCGTTGGAAATATATGAAAGTGTTGGAATGAGACCTTGGCTAATAAGAGATTTCTATCGGTATTTGGTTGTTGTGGGCAGCTACTGTGAATGGAAGTTATCGCTGCATGTGTTTGAGTTATTAGTATATCATATAATCGCACCCGAGGTTGCAGGCATGCTCTATTACAGCTGGTTCAGACTTATTCTAAATATAGGTGTGAGGTTCTGATCTTGGGTATGATTCCGAAAAGTGAAATATGGTTCTATAATTTATGGGCTAGACTGGATTGTGTGATTTTAGTTAAAACATGTTATCGCACCCATGTGAGATAGGGTGATGTGGGATCACCCCCAGGTTTATGCTTGATAAGGTCATTCAGCTTTTGGTTGGCTTCTAGGACAACTCTGGGTACGCTCGAGGTCCAGCGTTTGTTTAAGTTGGGGAGGATGTGAAGACCCGACCCGTTGTCTCATGAGTTACCGCCCTGTTTTCCCCATTTTCAGCTTCTTTATGCTTCATTATCCGTATCTTGTGTAATCAGGTTGATTTGGAATGGTTTTGATAAGAAATGAGACACTTAGTCTCTTTTAAGAAGGCTTAAGTTGGAAAAAGTCAACAAGATGTTGACCTATGAGTTAGAGGGATCGGATGTAAATTTTGATGGTTCGATTAACTCTGGGAGGTAATTTGTGACTTAGGAGTGTGATCGGAAGTGATTTTGAAGGTCCGGTGTAGAATTAGGCTTGAATTGGCGAGGTTAGTATTTTGGTGATTTCCGGTTGATAGGTGAGATTTTGATCCGGGAGTCAGAATGAAATTTTGAGAGTTGCTGTAGCTTCATTGTGTCATTTGGGATGTGTATGCAAAATTCCAGGCCATTCGGACATCATTTGATCGAGTTTTTGATCGAAAGTGTATTTCAGAAGTTTTTAGAAACTTAGGCTTGAATTCGATGAGTTTTGGGTAATTTGATGTTGTTTGAGGTATTTTGATGATTGGAACAGGTTTGAATGATGTTATGAATTATGTTGGCATGTTTGGTCGGGGTCCCATGAGGCTCGGATAAGTTTTGGAAGAGTTTTTGAAAGATTTTTGCCGTTTTCAGCATAAGCATGTAATGATCCAAAGGTCCATTTTTAGTTCTAGAGATAGAAATTTGATTTTGAGACTTTCGGAATTTTGATAATGAATTATAGGACTGATCTGGAAAGTTTAGTTTAATTTCATCAAGTCGCGATTGGGTTTTTGACGCGAAACATGTGTTAATTGTTTAACGAGCGAAATGGATATCTCACTGAGCAAACGAGCTCCGAATTGAGTTTTAATTAAAGGGCTATGTTCGTATTATTATTTGTGACTCACAGGAACTAGAATTATCGAATTCCGAGATCCCAAGCCCGAGAAATGAATTTTTGAGTAAAATTGTTTTTTAAAAATATTTAAGAAAAATGAAAATAAAATTTGATTAAAAAGTGATAGTACCGGGCCCGTTTTTTTGTTCTGACGCCCAGTATAGGTCTATATATGGTTTAAGCACTTTATGTAAAGTTTGGTTGAAAATGGATGTCGTTTGACGTGTTTCGGACTCAAAATGGAAAATTTGATGTTTTATGAAATTTGAAAGAATTCTTGGATTTTAAAGCTTAATTCGTGGTATATGACATTATTTTGGCGATTTGATCGCACGGTTAAGTTCGTAGGATGTTGTTGAGTTCGTGTATGTGTTTGGTTAGGAGCCCCGAGGGCTCGAGAGTGTTTCGGAGGTGTCTCGGAGTGATTTCGGACTTAGAAAAAATGCAGAAAATTGCAGAAATAGTACCCCGTGAACAGTAGCCATGAACAGTGCCAGTGAATAGTGCCTGTGAATAGTGCTCATGAATAGTGCCCGTGAACAGTTTCTGTGAACAGTGACGTGAACAGTGCCGGGCAGAATGTTAAGTTTTGGAAATGGGACTTCGAACCCATTTTCCATTTTTGCGATTTGGAGCTCGGATAGGGCGATTTTTGGATAGATTTTCATAGAGAACAATGAGGTAAGTGTTCTTAACTCAATTTTGGTTATATTACTCGAATCTATTGCAAGTTTATCGTTAATCCGTGAATTTAAGGGAGAAAAACTTAGAAACCCTCTCGGATATAATTGAGGATTTGAAGGTCGAAACGATATGGGAAATTGTTAAATTTGGTATGGTTAGACTCGTGGGGAGATAAGGAACACGTTGATATAAAAAATTTTGAATTTTGTGACGTGGGCTCGGTGCTCGGGTTTTTACTAATTTCGAGAATCTTGATATTTTTTGATTCTTTTGAATGGGCTTTGTTCCCATAACGCATTGTGATGTATTCGTTCTGATTTTGATAGATTCGATGCATGTGGAGATCAATTCGAAGGGCAAAGGTGTCGCGAATTAAAGAAATAGCCGGTTTGAGGTTAGTAATATATGTAAATGTTGTGTTGAAGGTTTGAAACCCCGAATTTGCACATCATAGTACTATATTGAGGTGACTTGCACGCAGATTAACGGGCGTGGGGTAGAGCACTGTTGGAGATTGTGACTTGGTCCGTCCCGCTTAATGAAAACACTACCAAATTGCTTGGAGTTGAATTGACATCCTAATAAATGGATTAATTATCATAATTGGGCTTCGTGCCAACTGTTTGCATCCTTCAGGGATTGTTTTACTGGTTTCTTACCATGTGTACAGAAAAATTAAACTCAGTCCTAGTATTTAATATTGTTTTGCAAACTCAGCCACTTTTCTCAAAACTCGGGACTTAAATAATATTTCTAAAGAAGTTTGGGCTGAATAATTTATTTGCTATTGTGCCGAGAGGCTTTTGTGATTTTGGAGTGATTATGGGATCGGTCTGCGCGCTGCAGCGGTATTATATTTATGGGATCGGGCGGTGCGCCGCAGTGGTATTATATTGATATTGATATGAGGCCGAGGGCCTAGATTTAATTCCACAAGATGGCTTGATATTGCGCTTGGGCTGTAGGAGTCCCTCCGGAGTCTGTATACACCCCCAGTGAGCGCCGTCAACGATAAATAAATGGATGGCTCAGGCTGCATGCCATAGTGGGTACTAGAGAGTACCGGTTTATGTTCTGTATTGCATATTTGACTGTCATTATTTATTTCTCTGTTGCAGCATTATTAATTTTGTTGGTTATCTTAATTGATGTTACCTGGTGAACTCTTGCGATTATAGTTTATCTTGTGCTTATTTAGGATTTCTTACTCTCAGCCTTTCTTTATGTTTATTACTCTCTGGGTTGGAAGTACTCACTTTACTCCCTGCACCTCGTGTGCAGATACAGATGTACCTACTGAGGCTGAGTGAGACTATCTCTATCGAACATCGTATCCGGGAGCATTAAGGTAGCTGCTTGGCATTCGCAGTCCTGATCTTCCCATCTATCCTATTGTTTTATTCCGCATTTTCTTTTGAAAAAAAAAATATGTAGTAGGTTGACACTCGTGTACTAGAGGCTCAGACTTGTGACACCTGATCGATTGAGCTGTGTAGTATTATTTTCACTTGGGTTTTCCGCATGTTTAACTACATTTCAGACTTTCAGTGTTACAAATTAGTAATTTATTGTGTTAATTGAATAATGAATTACATAAAAAGGGTTAAGGTTGGTAAATTGGTCGGGCTTGCCTAGCAGTGTGTTGAGCGCCATCACGATCGGGATTTGGGGTCGTGACATGTACATGAACTGGGTTGGTTAGATTTTGATCCAACTATATCAGGTTTTTAAATCTATAGATCAAACCAAACCAACAAAATTCGGGTTTTTCAATCTCAATTTTACTCGAATTTATATTCGGATTTTTTTCTCCAATAAACTTATACTCCAAATATTTCTTCGGTACCTTTCTTTTGAGCTTTTTATCACTCCTAAAGAATGTTGCATTTTCTTAGCTATTTAGAAAACAATATTCATCTTGTGAATGATGATGATAATTCTGTGAACTAATAAATTCCAAATACAACTAGAAAAAAATCATTGTGAGTTTGTATAGTGCTGAATTTGGCGAATCCAAAGCCTCCCTTATTTTGGATGAGCTCCTGGTTTCACCCTTCTTATAGGCGACAATGGCAGCTTTGAGATACAACATTTAGACTGCTACTCAATTTCACCTTTCGGTCAACTTAGCATTGTGAGCACGTGAGTTTTATCTCACATGATTTACTTCCAAAAATTTAAAATAAAATAATTTTTCTTTGTGTGCAATTTTGTAAATTTTTTGTTATCGTTTGCATTCGTGTGTGTGCATATTTATTTGATTAATTAATAAGAAAATACAAAAACAAGTTGCGTTTGCATTTAGGATTTAATCTTATAATTTTAAGTTAAATAGTAAATTACTTATTTTATAAAATGAAGGAAAAACATAAAAAATAATGCACTTTGCATTTTAGTTTTAATTGTATGATTTGGTATTTAAGTGTTTGTGATAATTATTATAATTAATATTTCTTAAGTTAATTTGGTTTTATATTTATATTTTTAATTTTGAAAATAATTTAGGAGGGAAATAAAAGAAAAAAGAAAGAGAAAAGAAAAGGGAATCAAAAGTGGGCTGAACCAAATTTGATTCAAAAAACCCAATACCCAGATAAAACCAGCCCAAACTCGCCCCACACCCGGTCCAAACCCTCATTCCCTGAGACACTTAAAACGACGTAGTATGGTGAGAATACTACGTCGTTCCCATCAATCAATCTCAATCATTATTTCCATCACCCGTTTTCACGCATACCCGTCCCCCGACCCGATCAAATGGGACCGACCCAGTCCCTAGAGTGTCTGAACGACACCGTTCACCATAAGTGATTGATCTAGGCCGTCGATCTCAGTCGATCGAACGACCTGGATTCAATCTCCCAATCAGTATATAAAAGAATAACGGACCTCGACCCCTCTCTCATAATCCCGTTCCTCTCTATCATCTCTCTTCAGAGACCAGATCCACAGCCACCACAAACCACCACTGACCGCCCGCCGAAAATCGCCAATGGCGGTGATCAATCACCAATGGCCCCCAAATTTACACCCTGGATTCCTCTCCCCCTCCCCATTATGGAACCTCAAACAGCTTCCCTCGAATCCCAGCCAAGCTCACCAAATCTTCGATCGAGAGTTAGCCCCGAACCCTAACTCACCCAATCGCCTTCAAATCAACATCCAAAAAATACCAAGCCTCCGTCATCCCGAATTACATGTTAGTTTCCTTCAAATCATCTTAGAAACTATCAAATTTTAGATCGAAGGTTGAGCCCTAAATCCCCAAAAAATGCTGATTGTTGAGGTTTTAAGATTTTTTAGGTTGAAATGGACTATAATCGTGTGTTTTCAGTCGAAAACATACGATTAAGGTCTGTTTCGACCAAAAAGTAGGAGATTCTTCAAAATGAAGTCAATAGTTTGATTCTGGTAAGTTTTTTTGTGCTTTTTAAATTTCTTTTATTCATCTTCCTCCTCATCCCCTTTCCCGTAGGTTGAAATTCATGTTCATATCCTTTTCCTGTTCTTTTATGAATTACTACGTAAGTCTTGATCCGTTTGGTTTTATTGTTGTACTTAAAAAGTGTGAACATTTCATATCAGTTACCTTAGGTTTAAATCGTTTAAATCATTGCTTAGTTTAATTGCGATAAGTCCTTGTATTTGAGTTTCTATTTAAATGTTGGTTTACATAGTCCTGTGAATGTTTGTGTGTTTGATTCATATTCAGTTTGTTTCAATTGACAAAGTTTCTGCACCTCTTCTAAGAATTTCATCTCCAATCTATTTGAAGCCTTAACATTTGAGTAGCCCTGTTTGTCACACTTCAGGAAACCTATAAGGGATTTAACTGTTAGTCTAGAAACTCTAAGGGGTATTCCAAGGAACTAATTGGAAATTACAGACTTGTGAGAATCTGTATTGGGGCAATTGGCCTAGGTTTTGGTTTGGGTTCACTGAAGTAATTCACAAGGGTTTTCAGGGGTGGTTTGGGAATTGGGACCCTCAGTAATTAAAGTAAAGTCTGCTAACAGAGGGGTAATTATGCAATGCTGAACTGATAAAAGAAAAATGTGGGAGTTTAAAAATAAAAAGGGGATTACTTGTGGATTGACACCCTGTTAAAAGCCTTTTAGGAGCTAGAAAGTAAATAACATAGGGGTAATAATAAAAAGTTGAAGGACACAACTGTAAAGAAGAAAAAAGGGGCTGGAAAGGGTTAAAGGTTTGGATATAAATACAGAGATCAGTAGAGACATTGAAGGGGGACTTTGGACTGAGAGTAAGAATTTAGAGTCAAAAACAGTCTAGAGCATTCTGAAAAAATATTGAGAGCAATAGGATCGAGCTTTAAGCAATCTAAAGCTTGGACATTCTGGAAAAAAAAAACATTGAGAAAAATACTGAAAATATAGAGCTGAGAGATAAAAAGAGAGTTTTAAGAGCTGAAAAATTCTGAAAAATACAAAAAGTTGATAAACTTTAGAGCAGCACTGTTTCATAGATCTCTTTTGGTAACTTTTTTTGAGGTTTTCTTGGTGTTAAAGCAAAATTCTGGTTAGCTGGTGTTAAGATGTGTTAAAATTGAGTTGGTCTTGAAGTCTGCTGGTCCATTGAGTGATTGAAATTAGTGTTTGGATCGTTTGTATCTTATCTACTGGTTTAAAATTGGTCTGTTGGTTCACTTTCAGGGTTTGTTGGGCTCTACTGCTGTTGCTGTTGTTGATCCCTGTTTATTAAAACTGCTGATCCTTCACTTCTTATTTTGTTCACTTCCAGGTACTCAATTATGTAACTCTATTGATTATAAAGTGAATGCTTGAAGAATGAATTGGAAATGAAGAATTGAAGCATAGAAATATTTCATTTTTTTTCTCTGAGTTATTGTCTGATTCACATTTTATCTCTGTTAGGCTTGGTTCAAGTGAATCGATATGTTGTGCTAATGAGTGGTTTGGGAAACTATTAGACCTGTGTTAGTTTGCTTGGGAAGCAAGATTTGTTTTTTTTTTTGGTTAAGCTTAATTTGAGTTTGCTGGAGTCGATAGCCTAAGGATGAAAAATGAGAAATCTTAAATTGTAATTTGCTTTGGTAGATGTATGCTGCTATTTGTGGATGTCAAGTAGTGTCTTACTTCATGGAAATCATTCATGTTCTTTTTTAAAAAGCTTTTATTCAATTTACAGTCATTAGATAAGAATACGGTGTGAGTGATTATTTTAAAGGACAAGCTACGTATAGAATTACTCCTTGTATGGCTGTAAGCATGTTTGAGCAGGTCTTGTATTTAAAGTCCGAATTGTCCATTTGATAATCCCATAAGTTTCCCTTATTCTTGCTGTATGTACAGAAAAATTGGATAAAAATGCGAATTCCGTACAAATGTCTGTTAAGTTGTTTGGATTGATAGCGTGTATAGTTGTGTACTGTTGATAAGAAGCTGGATACAATGTTGTTACCTGCTCAATTTTTCGATATTGAACTGACAGGGATTTGAACTTGGAATTTTCTTTTTCAATCTTTAGTTCTCAAAGATTTGGGTCGCTCTATGGACTTTGGATCATGAGTCCATTTAAAGTGTAGTTTTCAGGCTTTTCTAATTAATTAACCTTTAATGGAAATAGTGCATCTTTAGCCTTTAATAAATCCTCTAAGCCTGAGGCAGACCGTATTAAGTAAGAAATAGTTTATACCCCAAGCCTTTCACTTAAATATCCTTTAGAAATCGGTATTAAGGTGTGTCATGCCAAATAAACTTTTAAATGTGTGGCCCTCTTTAGTTATACCTTTCAAAATCTTAGAATACGGGCGTACCATTTAGCTAATTTTCATGGCCCTCGCAAAGCTGCAAATGCGTAGTTGCTTTAGGTGCGTATTTTAATAATCTACCTTTCTAAACTCAGGTGCACATTTAGATGACCCAAATTCAAATCTCAACGATGTTAAAATATGTCAAAAACCACGGGTGCATTTATGTGACGCGGTTCAAGATGTGTTTTAATAATCTTGTAATACTCTTTAAAAATGAATAAAAGCGGTTAAAACAAAATTTTCATATAGGTTCAAACTATATAAAATTAGATAATTAAGCCGAATATAACAGTTGAGCGACCGTGCTAGAACCACGGAATTCGGGAATGCCTGACATCTTCTCCCGGGTTAATAAAATTCCTTACCCGAATTTCTGGTTCGCGGACTGTAATATAGAGTCAATCCTTTTCCTTGATTCGGGATTTGAACCGGTGACTTGAGACACCATAAATCTCCCAAGTGGCGACTCTGAATTTTTAATAATAAATTCCATTTCGATTGTGCTTTAATTGGAAAATCCCCTTTATTATACCCTTCGGGGATGTAGGTAAAAAGGAGGTGTGATAAGCATGTCAAAAAATACAAAATAAACAGATAGAATGAGTTGCATATCTTAGCCAAATTATGAGCCGAATATTTATTTGAGATTATTTTGGTTCTGACCTCTAACAGTGGCAGGCATCCTTGCAAATAGGCGGCCCGTTGTTCTATTGCTTTCCCAACATAGTAAATTAAGAAATCATTAATAGCCTTTCCCCAATTATGTTTCTCAAATTCATCCATTGAATAAAGTACGCCAGGTGCCAGAATGACAAAGGCAGTTGCAGGCTGCAAAGAAAGAAATAGAGAACATGTAGCATATACATAATCTAAAAAATTGATCCTTGCAACTGTCAAAATTCATGGAAAAACTCTAATTTTATCGAGGATCTTCTTCCTTACAAGTTTTCTTAAATATTCTCTGGGAAAATATTTTGTGAAAAATAAAGTTAATATTTCGCTTTCTTTAACACTGAATTGCAGAATGTCAACATTTTTGCCCACACATTCGAAGCCAAGGCAATCCTCCACCTCCTTCATATAAAATAACCTTCTAAATTTTTTAATTTTAAATGATTTATAAGGGATATCAAACCTCTTAGTCGGCTGCTCCATTAAAGCCAGACCAAGAAGACGATCAGAAATGTCGAGATAATGCACAAAGATCGTGCCTTTCAGAGCATTTAACTTCACATCATTTTCCTTTATAACTTCCATGAAATCTTTCATACATGAGAAGGGGCATCTAGATTGCATAGCTGTTCTTATATATTTTTAATTTTGTACTTCTTATATTTATTGTTAATTTTGTCTTCTTGTTGTTGTTGTTCTTCTTCTTAGGAGTTTTTCTAGATGATAAATAAAAAAAGAACACTTAGGTTATAAAACAAAGTAAGGAATAATCAACTAGTTCAGCACAAACAAAGATTCCATTCAAAACAAATAAATAAAGTGCGGTAGCGGGGTGTACTTAGCCAAAACCGTCGCTAGCTTTCATATTTAGTTTTAGCCTCTGCATCTAATCTGATTTGTGGAGCATATGCAACTAATAATATTGATTTGTGTTATTTCTCTGCAACAGAATTATGAGATAAACCTATCCCCAACATGCTTTACCCCAACAATCGTATCCTTAAGTCTTGGTTATACAATAATTCCCATCACATTCTTGTTCTATCGATTCTAAAATACAATAATTTATAACCTGTGTTGCTTATCTCTATAGACTTTTGCCCTGTCTATTTATCTTCCTATAGGCATGCGGCATCAATTCTTCTCCTTTGTAAGGAACCCAAAAATACCATCAACTTTCTTGTTAAGGAGCCTATGTTTCAGCTACCTACCCGAATCTGTCTCTCGTGGACTAACTTATTTACTGTCATACATGCACGATCCGAGAACCTTTTTTTTTATATTTCGCATCCGAGTAGACAGAACTGGAATATATTTCTGTCATAAATTTCTTGTATAATTTAAAAGTTGAAGAAAAGCTAAACAGAAAAAGCAAGAAGACCCAATTGAACATTCTTTGACAATGTGACCCCCTACTTTTTTTCGTTATCAAGAGGTTCCCTAGATATTGAAGAGAAAATAAAGAAAAAATAGGACAGTACGGTTATAAAAAATAAAGTAAAGAAAAAATAACTAGTTTAGCACAAATTAAAGTTCCAATCAAAAAACAAACAAATAAAGTGAGATAGCAATCTAGAGATAATATAGCAGTACGACTTTCACTATTGACAATTTTATGAACTATTTTTCTCTTTCTTTTCTACCTTGTCTAGTCTCCAGAAGCCTCTCTTTCCCTTCCGTCATCATCATCCCGTAGCCTAGAAGAGAGGAGAAAGAAAATGATTCAACAAATATAAAGCTGAGAAAAATATGCACCTACATGTTGGCGTGAAACGACTAAATATAGTTCTGGAAGTACTTTTTCATATTTAGATCTTGAGTAGGCCAAGTATCTATTGTGATACTCTTATTATGTGCGACGGAAATACTGGACAACGATTATATATAAATCATAAGCTACAACTAAATGTTATTGGGTGAAAAACTCTTTTTATATATGTGTTAGCTACAACTAAATCATAAGCAAGAGAGAAATATAGGACAATCTTTCCTTCATCATTCCTACTTGCCATAACCATTCCTTGTGTACTTTAGCGAACTGTCACTACCTTTATCTACATGAGGATATTCCCCAATAAAGATAAGTTGGTCGTAGATACTTAGTTTTAACTTTCGTATCTAATCCAATTTGTGGAGCATAAGAAACTAAAAACATTGATCATCTCATACCCTAACCTCAACTTGCTTTATTTTAACAACCTTATCCTTAAGTCTTGGTTCTATAAATTCCCACCACATTCTTGTTTCTATCTATCCTAAATAATATAATGTAAATAAGTTGAGTTGCCTATTTCTCTAGCCTTTTATCCTGTCCATTTAGTGACATGACCCAATTCCATTATAGGCCGTGATGGTGTCCAACACCATTTTAGGCAAGCCAATACTGATATATATAGTGATTTCCCACTTTTAAATAAATTAGTATGTAGTAACTTTTCCTTGTTTGTTAAAAAGATTGAGAATTTTGCAATTTTAACATAAATAAGTGGAAATAACGAATACAAATCGAAGTCGTGTACGCAAAATTAAGTCATAAGTCTACTAGTGTGTGTGCCAAAACCTGGTATCACAAGCATGTGGGCAATCTAGTGGAATATACAAAAGAATGCTAGCCTACTGTCTGAAAAGGAATAGACAGGAAATGAAACACAAGAGAGACTCCAGCTGCTGCAGAACGACCCAAAAGGGCAGTTTACCGGGAAAGTCTCGAGCTGGGGATCGAATCTACGCGCCGTACTGGTCGCCAGATGTGCCTATCTCAAATATTGTACAATCAAGTATAGAAGTGTAGCGTGAATACATAAAATATTAACTCAGTAAGTATCTAGTCTAACCTCGAAGAAGTGGTGAAGAGGGAGGGGTCAACTCCGACACTTACTAGGGCCAACAGTATAATAATATAAAATTCAAAATAAACAACATATGTAAAGATATCAATAGAACTCAGAACCGGAAATATCCGAACAATCTTTCAACATACTTAAGAACCCAAAACACTCCTTTTATTTAAAACAAAATCTTTAAATGATGAATTTATACAAGTTATAAAAGGGGCTTCCAGTTCTACTATCACGCACAAATTCCACCGAGGACGTTCCGCCCGACCAACATAAATGTAAGTTATGCACTAACGAGGGTCGAACGGTACGAACCATAAATGTACCTATTAACCTACCGAGGCGTACGACCCGCTATCATGAGAGTAGTAAAAATAGTCACCCCGCTCGCAGAATATACTTGCAATACGGTTAAATATAAATATAACATAACTTTTCTTAATTCGTTAAAAATAAGAATTTAATTGAAACTTTTGAAATCTTAAAATCATCAACTTAGTTTCATTCAATGCAAATCAACAGATATGGTTAGATAACGTTTTTCACGAAGTATGGTGTAAGCCTAAAATTACCGGACACAACAGGAAAGTAGCTACATACGGACTCTCGTCACTTCGTGCGTACGTAGCCCCCACAATTAATCATATATCAGTTAAGTTCACCTAAAGAAAAATTTCCTTCTTACAAGGTTAGAAAAGAGGCTTACCTCGCCTCAAAGCCTACTTTCCGGTCCAAGCTTATGCCCAAACCCTAAATTTGGTGCCTAAAAATCCAGCACTATCCAAATAGTGTGAAAATTAATCAATATAGGCCTAGAAGTTCATATCCCGGCTATTAAAGTAATTTCTCTACTCTAAATGCAAGATTCCCGAATGAACTCTAAATGCAAGATTCCCAAAATTCATTCCTGAGCTCACGTGCTCAGATTCTAGAAATTTTTGAAGGAAATTGTTACCCATAACCTTAGGAACATAAATATATAATTTTTACTAATTTCCATGGTAAAACTCTATTTTATCAAAACCCTATGTTTTTACCTAAACCTATAATTTTTACTAATTTTTACATGTTAATATACCTATAATCTAAGTATTGAACTCACGTATGGTAGAAATTACTTACCTCCAAAAGCTAGGTAAAAATTCCTCTCAAGAAGCTCCAAAAATTGCCCAACAATGGAATGAAATGAGTAAAAAATGCCTAAGTCACGTATTCAATGAAGGTCACTGCCTCCAGCTTTTTCACACATGCGGTACCTTGGCCATACCTACGGAGAAGCCATCACAGGTGCACATTTTCCCTTACTGGCCAAGCTCCGCATCTGCGAGCTCAAGGGACCGCACCTGCGCGCATGCCCGCACCTGCGACCACTTACCTCACACCTGTGGCCCCGCAGGTGCACCAGAACCTCCACATCTGCGGTGCCTGGGGCTGTCCTCCTTTCTTTGCTTTTGCGGATCGTGGCTCGCACCTGAGGCTGGCCAAGCGCAGGTGCGCTTACGACAAAACTGGGAGCTTCAGCTCTTACTCCAAGTTTCTAACTTGGTTCGAGCCTCGTTCAATTGACACTCCCCCCTCCCTCGAACATACCAATAAGTTTGGAATCATAAAATGGACTCACTCGAACTCTTGGAATTCCCAACACAACATTAAAACTAAGAATTACACCCTAAAAACAATTAAATCAAACTTATGAACTTCAAGTTCTTCAATTTACTTCCAATGTGTCGAAACGTACTTATTCTAGTCGGAATGACACCAAATTTTACATGAAAGTATTAAATGATATTATGGAACTATTCTCAATCTCTAAATTCCAGTCAGACCTCGATATCACCAAAACCTACTCCAAACCAAATTTTAAAGAACTTCAAAATATTTCAAGAACCAACTTTCACTATTAGGTGCCAAAACGCTCTCGGGTCATCCAAAACCCGATCCGAGTATACTCAAAATGTTGACCGAAGTCAAACTTGGCCTTTTAAGCCAATCTTAAGGAACCAAGTGTTCCGATTTAAACCCAAACTCTTCCAAATCCCGAATCTACCATCCCCGCAAGTCACAAATCAGTAAAATCAAGTACGAAAAGTCTCATTTAGTGAAACGGGGTTCTAGAAAGAAAAACAACCATTCGGGTCGTTACATTTAGTTTTCTGTAGGCATGAGATATCAACTCTCCTCCATTTTAAGGTATACACTAAAAAAATAAACTAATTCAACAAAAAATAGGATTCTAAATCAATAAGCAAACAAATAATAGTGAGAACATGTATATGTGTATCTGTCTGTCTGCGCAAGTAAATAATAAAGTCAATTTCTAATTTTGTATAAAGTAAAGCTATTGTAAAAGTACATTTTCCTAGAGGCAGAACCATCACCACCATCTTTCTCTTCGGCATAAATATCATTATCACTAGCGTTTTCTGAAGATAATGTAAACTTCATCTTTTCCTTATGATGATGTTCGCTAGATATAAAAGAGAAACAAAAAAAAAATAGGACACTACAGTAAAAAAAAGTATAAAAAAATTAATTCAGCACAAATTAAGGTTTCAATAACAAAATAAATAAAATAAAGTGTAAAACCCATATTTTTATACGTAAAAGTATGTCATGCTTTCAAGAGATAAGTATGTTCTACTTCTTGAACTAAAACATTTGGAAAGTTGATTTATTTCTTTGAAGCAAAAGAAAAGGAAGAAAAAAATAGTAGAAAAGAAGCAGAAAAAGGTAAAAGAAGAAGTAGATGAAAAAGTAGAAAAAGCAACAGCAGAAGAGGAAGCAGAAGAAAAAGCAAAAGATGAAGTAAATGAAAAGTAGAAGAAGAAGCAGAACAAAAGGAAGCAGAAGAAGGGGCAACAGAAAAAATAAAAGGAAAAGTAGTAGAACGAAAAATAGGTAAAAAATGTAGAAGTAGAAGAAGAAGCAGCAAAACAAAGTTGAAGTAGAAGAAGCAAAAGAAAAAGCAAAAGAAGAGAAAGCAGAAGTAGCAGCAGTAGAAGATGGCAAGCATCAAGAGGCTTTGCTATTTTCAAAATCGATAATTGACGTTAATTATGTGAAAGACTTCTATGATTTCAACTTGGATTCACCTTCTGTAGATATTTACCAAGATTGCAATAAAAATATTGGTTCCAAACTCAAGTCATTGGCCTGCATCAGAACAATATGGTGGCGACAATGATCATATCTCTGAAGATTTAGAAGGCATTAGATAGTCAAAATCAAGAATTGATTTTGAGGATGTGCAGAACTTTTTTTTTGGACAACGTAAATCGAAAAAGAAAGTGAGCTGCTCTACGGTAATAATTTTTCTGAGAAAATGTTGCCTTAGAAACTAGTCTAGAAAAGTATTTTATTTTAATCCGGGGGG
>MU669228.1:79764-89994 GCA_026770625.1 Nicotiana glauca
CAATTTTTTGCTTAACCCATTTATAGAAGAACATGGTTCTTCTATGTGTTCCAGCTACTACTATTGCGAAATAATATGTACAAAAATTAAAGAATACAATGATTATACATAGAAAACATCTGGTTCAAAAGGTGAGAAAACCACTACCTACTTTCCAGTAGGATTTTTCCAAACTCTCCACTAAAATCACTAAGCCAAAAATTGCATTTACAAAACTCTTTTGTAAATCTAAGATTAACTCTAATTCCGTTGTAGCACACATCCTCAGGTGTTGCGACAACTTCAAGTTAACTCTAACTATAAAAATTTGAGTACCTAATGCAATTGCTTCTAGATAAGCTGAAAGGTACAATATGAAAATACCTAATACGATTGAACTAGAATAAAAGACACTTGGAACTGGTTCTTCTATCTAGTTCAAGTAGCTTCATGTTTGCACGCTTGAATCACACACAAATTGCTTGCAAAATTACCTTGCTATTTTTCTGTCAATTCATATTTAACTTCTGCTTATGTGTGTCACATGTAAAAGAGAACAACACTGATATTTATGGAGTTAGTAAATAGAGATTGACTAGAATTCTGATGCTACTCTTCCTCGGTGGAAGAGTTCTAATTGATCTCAACCTCTAGCTCTATCCTTCTCTTAGGTTGTGTTCTCTTTGAGTAGGTAGTCTTTCTCCTTATCTAATATGCAACTTTTTTGATCAGTATCTGGAAATATCACTTCTGGTAAGTTAGGTTTATCTCCTTCACGTGCATCTCACATGCTTAAGTTGACTATATTTGTGCTTTACTAGGATGGACCTGGTCCATGTCTGAGTTCCTTTGTCAATCTTTAAAACTCTGCTTTACTTGGGCCAACAGATTTCCCCTTATTGATAATAACAAAATCTGTGCTTTTCACTCACTTAAGTCCTGTCAAAACTCAGCTTATTTATCAATGCAAAGTTAGAATATAAAGCACAATATCTCTTCCTCCTTTTGGCATCATCGTAAAGTTTCATAAACATAGTGTGATTTCTAGCATTGTAAAAATTACTCATGGCCACTTGGGCAACTGCAAGTGCAAAAATGGATTAATCATCAGTAATCAACCAAACATATTCAAACTATCAAGGAAAAATAAAGAGTCAACAAGAGCAAAAACAGCAAACTTCATAGTTAGGTAATATGATTCTGCCACAATCCACAAAAAGAAACAAAAACAGTCCAAACATGAACAAAAGAAGAAAAATCCCTAATCTGGGTTACTAAAAGGTCTAGACAATGTTCAGGAAATGAAGGCTAAAGAAATTAAGGCTTAGAAGAACTAGAGGGTTGGGTCTTGGCTTGGAGAAGGCGCAACATGTCTTGAAGAATGCCATCATTATTCTCCTTTTCCTTTGTGAGCTCAGCTTTAAGAGCATCTCTCTCATATTCAACATGTGCTAAACGAGCCTTCAGCCTAGCTATCTCAGCATCCTTTGCCCCACTCTCCTACACTAGAGCTCTGACCTTGCTATTGATGTGTCTTTTTAGATAAATCGGGTTCATTGGGAATGACATTGACCTCATAGTCACAAGCAATCAGAGTGTTGATTCCAAAATGATCTTTATTTGTGGCTATCTCCCACTTCTTCAGTGTCACCTTGCAACAATCAAGAATAGTAGTGAGAATAAACCCATAAGGAGTAGCATGGGCCTTGGAGTCTTTGATAATCCTGTCAAGTATCTTGATAAT
Organism: Nicotiana glauca; assembly: GCA_026770625.1. NCBI lineage: Eukaryota > Viridiplantae > Streptophyta > Magnoliopsida > Solanales > Solanaceae > Nicotiana > Nicotiana glauca. The sequence continues at coordinate 81,488 of MU669228.1, forward strand.
AAATGTAGGCCAGTTTATCTGCCTTCCACTTTCAAGACACTCCATAAAACAAATCCATGTAGTTAGTAATGTGTCTTCTTTCCTGCCTAGGCAGCAAGCATTTGTTGACAAATTCAAACAAGACTTTGTGGCATGGCTTCATTTCACTCTTATGCACAACCTTGGCCTCATTCACTTCTGTAACATCACAGAATTTCCTAGTAATTGCAAGGCAGTAAGAAGGGAGTCCATACTTATCCATCTTTGCCTCGTGTAGTCAGCATACCCTTCAGAAGGGATGTCATGGATTTCACCCAGCTCTTTTGCATCAAACTTCACTTGAACCCTTTTAACTTGACAGGTAACTCTACCATCCTTGATCTCTGCATTGGCCATGAACTCAATAACCTCATTTCTTGCTAGCCTGCCATCCAACTGAAGGATCGTGTCCTTCCATCCCTAAGCAGCTAGAGCATCAACCAGTCGAACTATCCTTAGTTCTACCAAATCCTTCAAAACTCTACCCTTCAAGATTTTTCTTTTTGCCAAACTTGGCCAGCTTATCTTGTTCATATTTAGATTCACCCTCTTCTTCACCACTCCAATGTTCTTCTCAGTAATCTTAACTTTCTTTGCTTTCACAGCAGACCCTGTTCTTTTAGCCAAAGAAGAAGGTTCAGCAGCCTTGGAAATAGATGAAGACTTCTTCAAAGAAGTCTTGATTTTCTTTTTCTTAGGGGTCTGAACCTCCACATCCATAGTCACATGTTCATCTTGTTGGACCAGGTCCATCACATCCACATCAACAAGCTCAATAGGCTCTGCAACCTTAGTTTTCCCTTTGTCCATTATTTTCTTCTTGCTTTTTTCCATAGCCTTTTGTAACTCATCCTCACTCTACTTCAACTTACTCGTTGTGGCCCTTCGTTTTGGTAGAGGAATCTCAACAGGTGTTAAAGAAGTAGCCTTCTTTTTCTTGGTAGTTTTTGCAGTGTTGGGGGCTTTTGGTGTTGGGGTTCTCCTTTTCTTCGGGTTATAGCTTACACCCACTTTCTTCAGAAGGCCTGCTAGGGTCTCTTCAATAGATGAACCAGGTTCATCTGCATGTGAATTGAAATTGACCAACCCTTAAGCAGCCTCCCCTGAACCACTTTCCCCTGCTTTTTTTCCTACTCTCTTCCATATTTTCATGCTCAGCCCCACATATAGTGGGTCTAACTATTTCAGAAGAGGGTGAGGAATCAGCCACTTGTTCCCCCTTTCCCCTCACATCGCTACTCACACCCTCACTATCCTTTTCTTTTTCACTTTTATTTTTTCCTTCTCTCATTCTTGACTTAGGCATTTCTATATTCATAACAAACCCAACCAAAATAGAACGATTGTCCAAAGTTTTAACTAAAATAGAATGTACCTCAAAAGGGGGATTTTGCATTTTCTCAGAATCAGAAGACCCAGTTCCTTTCCCCTCACTCGCAAACTTGAAAGAGTCATCAGAATTTTTAGAAACTTGGGCTTGACTAGCCATTGATTTGGCATTTAGTTTCTATGAAAGAACACCTGTAGCCACGGTTTTTCGAGCAAGCATCTTCACTCGCTTTTTCCTAGGTTGGGGGGTTGTGCTAGGTTAAGGAGTAGTGGAGGAATCAGAGGGGTTAGGTTGTGGAGGAGTGGCTGGGTTATCTTAAGGGTTGGTCATCTTTGCTAATTCTGGAAGAGGATTTTGAATTGGGGTTTTGGAAGAGAGAAAAGTAGAGAACGAAAGAGAATTGATTGTTTTATAGAATTATGAGAGTGGCAGTGATGGTGATGATGGTTTTTAAAGAGCGAGGATTAAGTAATGACTAATGATAACTTTTTGTAGTCAATTAGAAGTCCAATCAACCTGAAGTTTTAGGTAGAATGAGCGGTTAAGCTTCACTATATTCTAGGCATTTTATGCGGTGAGGATTCTAATATAGATGGAACTGGTTCAAACTTAAAAGGATAGATTTTTCTAACATTTTTTAACATAGGTAGGACTCTGCTCATGAATTGAATATTAATATTTATAATTGTGCAGAGTGTAGAAAACATACATCATTATTCAGATGAACCAGTACTGACTAACAAGGTTCTTCACTAAGAATCCTCTTAATCATGCTTCAATTTACCAAAATAAAGAAAATTTTGTTAGAGATCAGTGAGTCATATCAACACATGTCACAGGAGTATACTATTTATAATATGAGATTGAGCAAATATTAATCTAGATATTTACACAAGTTCCAGATTTTCTAACCAATTTTTTTTTTATTTTTCATTTTATTTTTTTCATTGTGCATTCTGAACTGGTCCCATTAGGTGATCTTAATCATCCTTAATTCTAACATTTTCCTTTCAATGTGCTCCCTGCTCAGTGCTTTTGTGAAGATGTCAGTAATCTATTTATCAGTAGCACAAAATTCTATAATAATCAGTTATTTCTCACAGTTGTCCATCAAAAAATAGTGTCTAACATCTATGTGCTTAGTTCTCTTATGATGAACCAGGTTCTTAGTCATACTAATATCACTAGTGTTATCACAGAAAATAGGAATGCAACCAACTTTAGTACCAAAATCCATCAACTGTTGTTTGATACACAACAGGAAGCAGCAGCAACATACTCAGCTTCAGCATTGGATAAGGCCACTGAATTTTGCTTTTTATTAGCCCATGACACAAGACATGAACCAAGGAAGTATACCATGCTTGAGGTGCTCTTCCCATCCACAAAGAAACCTGCATAATCAGTATCAGCATATCCCACTAGGTTAAAGTTACTACCTTTTGGATACCAAAGACAAAGGTCAGTAGTGACTTTCAAGTATCTCATTATTCTCTTGACATCGGTCAACTGGGATTCTTTTGGATTTGCTTAAAATCGAGAACAAAGCCCTACATTGAAAACAATATCAGGCCTGCTAGCAGTAAGATACATGAATGAACCAATCATACCCCTGTACAACTTCTGATCAACAGATGAATCATGTTCATTTATGTCTAATTTTGTGGTTGTTGCAATAGGAGTATACACTTCCTTTGATTCTTCCATTTTAAACTTCTTAATAAACTCTTTTGCATATTTCTACTGATGGATCATGGTTCCATTTGAGTTTTGTTTAATTTGTAAGCCTAAGAAGAAATTAAGCTCACCCATCATACTCATTTTAAATTCACTCCCATAAGTTTAGCAAATTCCTTACTTAGTTTTTCAGTGGTTGCCGCAAAAATTATGTCATCAACATATATTTGTACAAGAAGAAAATCCTTACCTTTTTCCCGCAAGAATAGAGTGCTGTCAATTTTACTTCTGTTGTAGCCATGTTCAAGCAGAAATTTGGATGGTTATTCATACCATGCTCTAGGAGTTTGCTTGAGTCCATAGAGAGCCTTGTCTAGTTTGTATACATGATCCGGACACTCCTTGCTTTCAAACCCTGGAGGTTGTTTGACAAACACTTCTTACTTTAAGTATCCATTTAGGAAATCACTCTTGACATCCATCTGGTGAAGTGTAAATTCCATGTGGGCTGCAAAGGCTATGAGGAGTCTTATTGCTTCCAATCTTGCAACTGGAGCAAAGGCCTCATCATAGTCTATGCCTTCCTCCTAGCTATAACCTTGAACCACCAACCTTGGCTTTTTCCTTGTAACAGCTCCATCTTCATCAAGTTTGTTTCTGAAGACCCATTTAGTGCCAATTACTGATATTTCTTTGGGTCTTGGAACCAGATGCCAAACTTGACTCCTTTCAAACTGATTGAGTTCATCTTGCATTGCATTTACCCAGTCTGTATCTTGCAAAGCCTTAATAACATTTTTAGGTTCAATAAAAGATAAGAAAGCATCAAAATCACACATATTCTTTAATTAAGATCTAGTTTTAATTCCAGAGGTTGGATCAGTAATTATGTTCTCAATGGGATGAGAACGTTGATACTTGTAAGGTTTCATAACCAACTGGTTTCTGTCTGATGTTTTTCCCATGTTCTGTTGATGAGGAACAAGCTCATAGACAGGTTCCATTTGGGAATTGGATTTAGTTCTTCTTTGTTCAGTTCCCCCTATCAGGTTGCCCTGGATGGAAGAACTTGTTCAATCACCTGTTACTTTTTCTGGTGCAGCTTCAGCTTGGGTTGTGACTTCATTTAACTCTTGTACCAGCCCAATAGCTTCATCTTCATGTTCCTGTCTCTCAGAAAGAATGTTAGTTTCATCAAAAAATACATGTACACTTTCTTCTACACATATAGTTCTTTTGTTGTATACTTTATAAGCTTTGCTATATGAAGAATATTCCAAGAGTACTCCCTCATCACTTCTGGGATCAAACTTACCTAAAGAGTCCTTTCCATTATTGTGCATAAAGTACTTGTATCCGAATGCGCTAAAATGGGATATATTTGGTTTTATCCCTTTAAGTAACTCACAGGGAGTCTTCTCTACAAGAGATCTAGTCATGCACCTATTAATGATGTAACATGCAGTGTTTACAGCTTCTGCCCAGAAGCTATGTGGCAGTTTACTAGAAAGAAGCATAGTCCTAACCATATATTCAAGTATCCTATTCTTTTTTTCAACTACTCCATTTTGTTGTGGAGTCCTAGGTGTAGAAGTATTGGGGAGAGGTGATCAGGCAGGACATGGCGCGTCTTAGGATTACTAAGGACATGGCCCTTAACAGGGAATTGTAGAGGTCGGGCATTAAAGTTGTAGGTTACAGGGAAGTTGTGGATATTTCTACAGCGCACTAGAGTAAGACTAGCAAGTTAGGAGTTAATCTTAGGAGGCTACTGATCATCTACTGATGCATGGATTTATCTGTTGGATATTAGTATACCTTCCATCCTTTTCGTATTTCCTATATTTCTTATATTGTTGTTATTCTGTTATTTTATGTTATTTTAGTATGAGTCTATTGACAGTACTAATATATCATCTCTTGTTGCTGTCTTAAGCCGAGGGTCTCCTGGAAATAGCCTCTCTACCCCTCAGGGTAAGGGTAAGGTCTACGTACATATTACCCTCCCCAGACCCCACTTGTGGGATTATACTGGGTTGTTGTTGTTGTTGCCATGCTCATCACAAAATTCAGCAAACTTAGCATTTTCGTATTCAGTTCCATGATCAGACATAATTGATGTAAGTTGATTACCTAGTTGTTCCTGATTTTTTCTAACAAAGGCAGTAAACATGTCAAATGATTCATCTTTAGATGTTAAAAACAATGCCCAAGTAAACCTGGAATAGTCATCAACAAGAACTATCACATAATTTTTACCACTTCTGCTTAACGTTCTTATTGGACCACAGAGATCCGTATGAACCAGTTCCATCGACCTGGTCATGCTTACCACTTTCTTGCTTTTAAAAGAGGATCTTACCTGCTTTTCCCTTGCACAAGCCTTACATACTTTGTCTTCCTTAAACTTGATATTAGGCATCCCTATCACCAGGCCCTTGGATACTAATTTGTTGAGTTGACTTAGACTTGCATGTCCAAGTATTTTGTGCCAAAGGAGGGGATCATTGTCTAACACACTTAAGCAAGTGAGTTCATTTTCTGAAAGAGTAGACATATCTATAATGTATATACTATTTACTCTTTTTCTCTGCAAAACAATCCTGTCAGTGGTAAGATTTATCGCAAACATTTGGTAGAGGTGAATGCTACCAAGTTATATCTGTCACACAGTTGTGATACACTAATTAAGCTATATTTCAAGCCATCTATCAAGTAGACATTCTCAATGGAATGTGAGTCTGTCTTACTTACCTTTCCAACCCCAATGATCTTACCTTTCTTACCATTTCCAAAGGAAACATTACCTCATTTTAGGTCCTTAAATGAAAGGAACTGGTTCTTGCTTCCAGTCATATGTTTTGAGCAGCCACTATCCATGTACCATATTTGGTTATTCCCTTTCACTTTGACCTGCAAGAGAAAATCAAGGTTTAGTCTTAGGAATCCAAACTAGTTTGAGTCCCTTTATATAGGCAAAAGGGTTAATTAAATTATTTTTAGCCCATCCCAGCAGCCTATTTTTCCCTTGAACAAAGATTTTTTTCTTTTAAGTTGCCTTTTCTTTTGCATTACATTCACTTTTGTAGTGACCAGTCTTACCTCATTGTGTGTAGATTTTATTCTCAAGAAGTGTGATGTACTTGTGTTTGGGATCCCACTTAGGTGCAAGGGTCCTATAACCAAGTCCTCTCTTATTGCTACAGTGATGTTCTTGTAGCCATGATAGTGCATCAGAGGACTTATTCCATTTGTAAGTTCTGTCTAGTTCATGCTTAACCTTGCCTAGATCTTCTTTTAGGACTATTATTTGCTCATCCCTTTTGTACAACTCATCCTTCATTTTTCCTAATTTTTCTTCTAAGGTGAGGTGTATGCAATTAGATTTCTTTTTACATGTTCCTAATTTCAGTTTTAATTTTTAGATCTAAGCTCTAACACAGTGGTGTCAAGTTCAAGAACCTGGTTCTTCAACTTAGTATTTTTACTATCATTTTCACTTGTCCTGAGTTCTAGATTTTTGCACTTAACTTTTAAGATTACACATTCCTTAGACAACTATTCCTTTTCATTGTTTATGCCCCAGACTCATCAATAAAATCTAGCAGTAACTCAGATAGCCTTTCTTTAGACAAAAATCTAACGTGTCTTTGAGATGAATCACACTTACCTCGTGTTCATCATCTGATTCTCCAATGGCCATAAGTACTTGTTCATCTCCATCTTCATCTTCTGAATCCCCATATGAGCTTTCTCCCAGGTAGCAACCACAACCTTCATTGATCCTTTGTTCTTCGTGGGATGAACCTGTTCCTTCTTCCCGTTTCTTTGTTCATCCCTTTCCTTCTTCTATTCAATTTCCCATTGAGGACAATTTTTGATCATGTGGTCAGTCTTACCGCATTTGTAACAACTCTCGTTGGTCTGTTTTTCAGGGACCCTTGGTTTATTGTAAGTTGCACCTCTTGAAGAACCCTTTCCTCTCATTAGATACTTCTTGAAGTCCCTCATGATCATAGCCATTTCATCTTCCTCTAGATCTGCTCCTTCAGCGATTCTGAGAGCTAGGATTCTTTCTTCATTGGGAGCATCCATCTTCATGGTCTGCCTTCTCAATTCACAGGCAGTGACATTTCCAATTAACTCGTCCAACTTGAGAGTGGAAATATTCTTCGATTCATGAATCATAGTGATTTTGCTTTCCCAAGTAACTGGCAAAACCTTTGTCAAAATTTCTCAACCTTGTCTTCTTCATGGATAATCCTTCCAAGAGACTTAAGTTCATTTATTAGTGTTGTGAACCTTGTATACATATCTTGGATGGCTTCTCCTTCCTTTATGGTAAAATTCTCATATTGAAAAAACAACAGTGTTCCTCTTGATCTCTTCACTTGAGGAGTTCCTTCATGAGACGCTTGTAAAATATCTCAAATTTCCTTAGTAGTAGTACAACTTTGAATTCTGCTGTACTCGTCTACCAAGTCCACACACAAGCCATTTCTTGGCTTTAGCATTCTTTTTCCACTTCTTCAACTCCTCACCACTACAATCAACTCTAGTCTTTGGCACATGCATTCTTTTTCATGGTAGCCAGGGGACTATCAGTAACAATGTCCCAAAGTTCATAATTCTCCTTGATGATGTGATCTCTCATCCAGTCCCAAAACTCTTCTTGCTCATCCTTTGATTGTGAAGAGAAAGGAAAGATGTTGACTGGACAAAAACTTTTCAGCGAAGGCTTTAACAGGGAATCTTGCCTTTTGAACATTTTTTAGATTTCATATATGTTGTTAAATTGGTTCAAGAGATTCAACCTAGTGAACTTTTTGCTTTGAAAAAAAAAATTGGGTTTCTATTGAATGCTATTTCCATGAAAGGCAACATCCGATTTCGTTGGCGGCAGAATGTCTCCGGCGATGTCGACCTCTCTCCTCAACAACCAGAAATAAAAGCAGCGTATACATTAATACTCCTTGGAGAGTATGTTCTAATTTTTCGGGTGAAGCTAATCAGATGATTTATGTGGGCCTTGGAGAGGATGTTGAAATCTAGAATATGTTCCACATAAGTTTTAGACAATGATGTTTACAACCACAATGGATAGTAAGAATTATTCAACAAGCTCTTTTAAGTAGCCGAATCGCAAGAACTGTTTTATTTTTGTTGCGTATCCTGGTGGTTTTTTATCTTCTAAATAATTATGTGTAAATACGTGTGCTATTAGGAAATTTTGATGAGAAGTTGATGTCATTTCCTTATATTCTATTGCTGGTGAGATGCATCAGAAATCAGTAGTTGTTAGACCTTTAATATCAATATGAATCTATAGTCTAAGCCCTAGTAATGTGTATCCTATTGATCTATTGTCATGGCATATTATTAGCCTCCACTGTATTGGGGAAAATTTTATATATATATATATATATATATATATATATATATATATATATATATATATATATATATATATATATATATATAT
>MU669228.1:91054-113531 GCA_026770625.1 Nicotiana glauca
TAGGGCACGTAGATTGGTCAAAAGGTCAATGAATTAGAATTAGTCACGATTCAAGGATTTCAAAACAGACACGAGCAAAGAAGGAGGAAGAGGCACAGGATATCAGATAAGTAGCACGGCGCCCGTACCTATTTAAGTCATTTATATTCAGGCATCGAAAGGAATGAATTTGACTATAGAAAAGAGTACAGATACGACATTTAAGGGGTATTGAATGCTGAGTCCATTAAGGAATATATATTTTCAATGTAATGATTGTGTAACGTAGCATTTAATGCCTTTAATTACTCATAATAGACTCATTATGATTCGGGCATAACGTACATCCTCAAAGGTGCCTATAAAAAGGGAATATATGATCAGTTGTAGGGACAAAATATTATAGAAATATATATTGATATTATTTGTTTTTCTTGATTATCATACTGCTACCCAAAACTATTTCCTTTTATTCATTTTCTTGATTATCAATAACCCGAGTTCTTCTAAATCTTAACTTTGACTAAAATTCTATTTTTTAATTAAATAAATTGGTTCCGTTACCGGAAATCTGATAATCTATTTTCTCTTCGTTTAACTTTTCTTGTTGCATCAACTATGGCAAACAACTATGATAACACTCAAGAAAACCAAATGAACCAACAAAATCAGGGTGATCCACAAAATATTAATATTCAAGTTCCAACTCCACGAGACTTACCACGGCAATCTCGTGAGGGTACTCCTGAAGGGTCTCAAGTGAATGAGCATGCTCAATCTGAAAATACTGAAGTTGTTGATGATGCCTTGCATAAATTAATTGCAGCTCAAGTCAGTAAAACTGTTGAGGCACTAGTTAATCAATTACCTGTTGCAGCACCCGCACCTACTCCAAATAACAATACTTTGGAAAATCCTCATTCTGGGCTTGTTAATTCAGGCGGTGGTAGAACTCCCAGCGAATCGCAGTAGAGAGAACCAGGTAATGTATTTAATTCTGATTTGCAAAATTTAGTGCTAACCTTGTAGAAACAGCTCAAGGAGCAAAATGCAGGGTGCCGCCCATAATCAAGGGAGTAGATATGGATCGATATTCACAACAACCCTGGAAGCCAAGTGCTGCTCAAATTCCAATTCCGAAAAAGTTTAAAATGCCTAATTTTCCAAAGTATGATGGAACAACAGACCCATGAGATCACATGACTGCACTCACAACGGGCGTAAAAGGCAATGATTTGACTAAGCAGGTGATTGAATCAGTACTAGTCAAAAAATTTGGTGAAACACTCACCAAAGGAGCACTAACATGGTATTCTTTCTTACCCAAAAATTCTATAAACTCTTTTGCTGAGCTTGCAGATTCTTTCATCAAAGCACACTCGAGAGCTCAAAAAGTAGAGAAAAGAATGGAAGATATTTTCAAAATCAAACAAGGGGACTCATAACTACTTAGAGAATTCGTGGACAGATTTCAACGAGAAAGAATGACATTTCCGCGTGTACCTGACAACTGGGCAGCCATAGCTTTCACAAGTAATTTGAATGACAAAAGATCGGAAGCTACAAGAAAACTCAAGGAAAGCCTTCGAGAATTCTCAGCTACGACATGGAATGATGTTTATAACCGGTACAACACGAAACTGAGGATTGAGGAAGACACAGTTCCACGATTCCAAAAAGAAGAAAAGGTAAGTTTGAGACGTGTGGAGATCGAAAAAGGTCCAATAAAAATAGGTGCGATCCTTACATGGGAACCGCGGGAAGAGACACACGGTCTAAATTGGACAATCAGAGGTATGGTCACAGATCGATAAATAAAGAATCAGGTTCGTCTTCAAGATTGGGGAACGACCGAAGCACGCCTAAGACACGAGATGATGACAGAAGTCTTATGGCAAGGTTTGGCGGTTATAATTTCAATGTGAGCACATCAGAACTCGTGGTTGTTTTAAGAGGTATGGGAGATAAGGTACAGTGGCCAAAGGAAATGCGATCAAATCCAAATAGACGAAACCCTGATCATTTGTGCGAATTTCACAACGATCACGGGCATAAAACATTAGATTGCAGATTTCTGCAGGGTGAAGTTGATAATTTGTTAAAACAGGGGTATCTCACAAAGTTATTCAGTGAAAAAGGCAAACAAGCATACATGAAGAACAAGTAGGAGCCTCCAAAACACCTTCGCCCAAAAGAACTGTTAACGTTATAAGTAGGGGGTGAAGATATCAATGGCGTATCATATACTGCTGCTAATAAGATTTCCAAAGTGACAATCACTCACGGGAAGTAGCTACGACATGTATTGGAAGAAGAAAATATTACATTCGATGATGCGGATGTCGAGGGTCTCCTAACTCCACATAACGACGCAATGGTAGTACCTTTACTTGTACATGACACTAACGTGAAACAAGTTTTGATTGATCTAGGTAGTTCTGTGAACATTATTTTGATACGATTATTGCGCGAGATGCAAGCAGAAGATAAATTGGTCCGAAAGCGCATACCTTGTCATGATTTGATAACTCTAGCATTGTAACGAAAGGAGAAGCAGTACTTAATACATTCGCAGAAGGCATTGTCAAAGATACCAAATTTCAGGTCGTAGATATGGAAATGGCTTACAACATGATTCTTGGGAGGCCATGGATCTATGACATGGATGTTGTTCCATCAACCTTTCATCAAGTTATTAAATTTCCATCACCATGGGGAATATGTCAAATCAGAGGTGATCAATAAACATCTAGGAACATCAACTTCGTAGCAGATTCAAGTGCTAAGGATGAAAAAAATAGCAATTACAGAATTAAGTTGGGGATAATATGGCTTCAACCTCAACTGAACAAGCGCAAACATATGCAGAATCAAGACCTGATACCATTCAAGAACCAGAAGAAAACGAAAACATCAAAACTACGATAGAAGGGCTAGAGGCTATGGTTTTATTTATACACTGGCCTGACAGAAAAGTATATATAGGAGCCAATCTTAGCCCGGATGTTGTATTAGGAAAAATTTAGTTTGCATATTAGAGATGACGTGTCATGACACGTAGACTGATCAAACAGTCAAAGAATTAAGGTTAGTTAAGAGGTACGAGCAACAACAGAAATGAGCAAGGTAAATAGAAGAGGCACGAACAGTCATACAAGCAATTCAACGCTTGTACCTATTCAAGACATTTAAAGCTCAAAGACCGTAAAAAATCAAAGAAATGAATCTGACAGCAAATAAGAGTCCAGATATAGTATTTAATGAGTATTAAATACTGGAACGTTAGAGAATATGTATTTAATGTATATGATTATATAACGCAACATTTAAAGTCATTAATTGCCCATAATAGCCTTATTATGACAAAGGTAAGGCTCGTATCCCCAAAATAGCTATAAAAGGGAAAGGAACAAACAATTGTAGGGACACAAGACACTATTGGAATATACTTTGATTTATTTTCTTTTTGATCATATTATTCTCAAATTTCTTTATTTATATACTTTTCTGATTATCAGTAACCCTTATTCTTCTAAATTCTAGGTTTGACTAAAAATCAATTTTTTGGTTAAACAAATTAGTTCTGTTACCAGAAATATGATAATCAATTATATCTCAAATTGATTTTCTTTGTTGTATTAACTATGTCGAACAACAATGACAACATCCAAGGAAACCAAGAAAATCCATTGAACCAACAACTTCAGGGAGATCTGCGAGACAATAATGCATTAGTTCCTTCTCTATGAGGTTCCCCACGACGATCTCGTGAAGGAACTCCCGAAGGATCTCACACAGAAGAACAAGTTCAATTTGAGAATGTTGAAGCTATGGATGATTCTTTACAAAAACTTATCGCTACTCAGGTCAACAAAGCTTTACAAGCTTTTGATAGTCAATTACCTGTTGCTCCACCCACACCTACTCTAAATAACAATACTTTGGAGAATCCTCATTCTAGACTGGTTAATTCACGCATTGGTGGAACACCCAGTGAAACACAGGAGGGAGACCCAGGTAATCCAGTTAATTCTGATTTACAAAATCTAGTACTAACATTGCAGAAACATCTTAAGGAGCAAAATGACCGCATAGAATAAATACCCGTAGTACCACCCGTGATCAAGGGTAGATATAGATAAATATTCTTAACAACCCTGGAAGCCAAGTGCCGCCCCTCTCCCAATTCCAAAGAAGTTCAAGATGCCTGATATTCCAAAGTATGATGGGATAACAGACTCGCGAGATCACATTACTGCATTTACAGCAGGTTTCAAGGGCAATGATTTGACTAAGCAGGAGATTGAATCAGTCTTGGTCAAAATATTCGGTGAAACACTCACTAAAGGGGCACTAACATGGTATTCTCGTTTACCTAAAAATTATATAAATTATTTTGTTGAGCTTGCAGATTTATTTATCAAAGCACACTCGAGAGCTCAAAAAGTTAAAAAGAGAATGGAAGACATCTTCAAAATAAGAAAGGAGATTCGGAGTTGCTTAGAGAATTCGTGGACAGATTTCAACGGGAAAGAATGACGTTGCCACGAGTACCTGACAATTGAGCGGCCATAGCCTTTACCAGCAATTTGAATGAGAAGAGTTCAGAAGCTACGAGGCGACTCAAGGAAAGCCTTCGAGAATTCCCATCAACAACGTGGAATGATGTCTACAACAGATGCAATACAAAGATGAGGATTGAAGAAGATATTATTTTATGACATAAAACAGAAGAAAAAGTAAGCTTAAGGCGTGTAGAAAATGAAAAAAGATCTGGTAAAAATAGGTACGAGCCATATATGGGACCCGCGAGAAGAGACTCACGATCAAAGAAAGACAACCAGATTTACGATCACGGATCGAGGAATAAAGAATCAGGCTCGACTTCAAGATTTTTGAATGATCGGGACATACGCAGATGATGAGACAATGATGGAAGTCTAAAGGCAAGGTTCGGTGGTTACAATTTCAACGTAAACACCTCTGAACTCGTAGCTGTTTTAAGAAGCATGGGAGATAAGGTACGATGGCCAAAGGAGATGAGATCAAATTCGAACAGGCGAAACCCTAATCATTGTTGTGAATTTCACAACGACCACGGGCATAAAACAGCAGATTGCAGATTTCTGCAGGGTGAAGTTGATCATTTGTTAAAACAAGGATACTTTACCAAGTTATTCAATGAAAAAAGGTAAACAAGCTTATATGAAGAATAGGCAAGAACCTCCATAACCACATTCGCCTAAAAGGACCGTTAATGTTATAAGCGGGGGAGAAGATGTCAACGGTATGACATACACGACATCCAATAAAATCTCTAAGGTCACCATTACCCACGGGAAGCGGGTACGACAAGTCTTGGAGGAAGAAAGTATTACCTTTAATGATGCAAATGCAGATGGCGTATTATTTCCACATAATAATGCACTGGTAATATCTTTACTTGTATATGATACTAATGTGAAACGAGTTTTGATTGATCCAGGAAGTTCTATGAATATTATCCTACTAAGGGTATTACGTGAAATACAAGCTGAAGATAAAATGATACCAAAGGCGCATACCCTGTCCGGATTCAACAATTCCAGTATTGTAACAAAAGGAGAGGTAATACTAACTACTTTTGCAGAAGGTGTTATTAAATATACTAAATTTCAAGTAGTAGATATGGAGATGGCTTACAACATGATACTTGGGAGACCATGGATCCACGAAATGGATGATGTTCCATCAACCCTACATCAAGTTATTAAATTCCCATCATCTTGGGGAATTTGCCAAATTCGTGAAGATCAGCATACATCCAGGATATTAATTTTTTGGCAGATACGAGCACGATAAATGAAGAGAAATAGCAATCGCAGAAAGCAGATAAGGATATCACAGCACAAACCTCAACTGAACAGGGACGGACAGATGTAGACTCAAGGCCTGACACAATTCAAGAGCCAGAAGAAAATGAAAACATCAAAACAACAATTGAGGAATTGGAAGCTGTAATATTGTTTAAACAATGGCCTGAGCGGAAGGTTTATGTGGGGGCTAATTTGAGCCCAGATATGAAAGGTATGATAATTGAATTCTTAAAAGCTAACGTGAACTGTTTTGCTTAGTCCCATAGTGATATTACAAGAATAACACCGGAGGTAATGACTCACAATTTAAATGAAGACCCATCGTACGCACCGATCAAACAAAAGAAAAGAAAGCAAGGAGCTTTCAAAAATCATGCGATTCAAGTTGAGGTTCATAAATTATTAAAAATTGGGTCTATCCGCGAGGTAAAATATCCTAACTGATAAGCTAATACTGTTGTGGTGCCTAAAAAGAAAGGTAAGTAGCGAGTCTGTGTAGATTACACAGACCTTAATAAAGCCTGTCCAAAAGATTCTTTTCCTTTACCGCACATAGATCAACTAATTGATGCTACTGCAGGACATGAGCTATCAAGTTTCTTAGATGCATATTAAGACTATAATCAAATCAAAATGGATCCACAAGATGAGGAAAAAACTTCTTTCATAACAGACATGGGGACTTAGTGTTATAAGGTAATGCCCTTTGGTCTCAAGAATGCTGGAGCAACCTATCAAAGGATAGTCACTAAAATGTTCCAAGAACATTTGGGAAAAACCATGGAGGTGTACATAGATGATATGCTCATACAAACTCAACATTCTAAGGATCATATATTTCATTTATCTGATACATTTCACATTCTACGAAAATTTAACATGAAGTTGAACCCCGAAAAATGCACGCTTGGGGTTGCATTAGGTAAGTTTTTGGGTTTTTTTATTTCTAACTATGGTATTGAAGTGAATCTCGCACAGATTAAAGCAATAGAGGAAATCTCTGATATGTTGTCAAGTAAAAAAGAGGTCCAAAGACTAACGGGGAGAATTGCAGCCTTGGGAAGATTCATTTCCAAATCATCAGAAAAGTGTTTCAAATTCTTTTCGGCCCTTAAAAAGCAAGATCATTTTGAGTGGAATGGGGAATGTCAACAAGCTCTTAGGAATTTGAAAACATACTTGTCAAATCCACCGTTACTTGCAAAACCAAGGGCAGGGGAAAGGTTGCTCATTTACCCTGCTATTTCAGAAGTGGCGGTAAGTGTTGTTTTAGTCCGACAGGACCAAGGTAAACAATCCCCTATCTATTATGTTAGTAAATCTTTGTTAGATGCAGATACACGGTATCCACACTTGGAAAAACTAGCACTTGCTTTAATCATGGCATCTAGAAAGTTAAGACCATATTTTCAATGTCATCCTATTGTTGTAGTAATTGCTTACCTATTACGTAATATACTACATAAGCACGAATTATCAGGGAGGTTAGCTAAGTGGGATATTGAGTTGAGTGAATATGATATCACTTACCAACCTAGAACTGCTATTAAATCTCAAGTATTAGCTGATTTCGTAACTGAT
Organism: Nicotiana glauca; assembly: GCA_026770625.1. NCBI lineage: Eukaryota > Viridiplantae > Streptophyta > Magnoliopsida > Solanales > Solanaceae > Nicotiana > Nicotiana glauca. Next base: position 98,470 of record MU669228.1, read on the forward strand.
TTTAGCCAAGGAATGTAATTAGAAGCAGAAAAGGAATTGCATGTTTCAATGGAGCTAACCCAGGAACTTGGATTTTATACACTGACGGTTCATCTAATGTAAAAGGTGCAGGTTTAGGGATTGTTTTGGCCCCACCTACGGGCGAAACCATTAGGCAAGCTATTAAATGTCACTCCATAACTAACAATGAAGCGAAGTATGAAGCTATGATTGCAGGTCTAGAATTGGCACGAGAACTTGGTATAAATCAAGTAATGATCAAAATTGATTCGTAACTTGTGGTTAATCAAATGCTGGGGACTTACACGGCTAGGGAAACAAGGATGCAAGAGTACTTGGAAAAGGTTGGGAACTGATAAAGTAATTCCAAACTTGGAAGGTCATACAAATACCAAGAGATAAAAATATTGAAGCAGATGCCTTAGCCAATCTCGCATCTGCAACTGATGTGGCAAATGAAGCAAACGCCTCGGTTATACGATTATTTCACTCAGTTCTCGAACTTGATAAAAATGAGGTAAATTTTAATAATTTAACTTGGGATTAAAGGAACAAAATTGTTGCTTTTTTGCAGTATGGTACCGTCCTTGATGACAAAAGTAAAGCAAACGCACTTCGAAAAAAGGCTGCTTGGTACTATTTAAAACAAGGGAATCTTTATCGTAAAATATTTGGTGGTCCCTTAGCAAGATGCCTCGGACCTTCTCAAAAGGAGTACGTAATGAGAGAAATACACGAGGGACATTGTGGAAATCACGCCGGAGGAAGATCATTGGTAAACACATTAATTAGGGCAGGTTATTATTGGCCTAAAATGGAAGAGAAAGCGGAGAGTTTCGTGACTAAATGTGATAAATGCTGGAGGTACGGTAACAATATGCACAGACCAGCAGAATTATTACATCCAGTCATTGCACCCTGGCCATTTATGAAATGGGGGATGGATATAGTAGGACCATTACCTCAAACGAAAGGACAGGTAAAGTTTCTGCTCGTACTTACTGATTATTTCACTAAATGGGTGAAGGCATGAGCATTTAAATAGGTGCGAGAAAAGGAAGTTAGGATTTCATTTGGCGAAATATCATCTACTGATTTAGTGTACCAAAGGAAATTGCATGTGACAATGGCCCTCAATTTATCGGAGCCCAAATCACATAGTTTCTTGAGAGTTGGCAAATTAAAAGGATTACATCTACACCATATCATCCGGTGGGTAATGGGCAAGTAGAATCAACAAACAAGGTCATAATCAATAATTTAAAGAAACGATTAGAGGAGTCAAAGGGTAATTGGCCTGAAGTGTTACCCGGAGTTCTATGGGCGTATCGCATAAAATAAAAACGAGCACAGGAGAAACACCCTTCTCTTTGGTTTATGTAGCTGAGGCATTGATCCCGGTTGAAATAGGAGAACAGAGCACAAGATTCTCATAAGCAACACAAGAGTCTAATGACGAGGAGATGCGGGTCAATTTGGATCTACTGGAAGGGAGGAGAGAAGCTGCGTTAATAAAAATGGCAGCACAAAAATAAGTGATCGAACGATATTAAAACAGGAAGGCACGCCTGAGATTCTTCAAAATTAGGGACTTCGTGCTTAAAAAGGTTTTTCAATCTACAAAGGCAGCCAACGCTGGTAAATTAAGTCCAACCTGGGAAGGACCCTACAGAGTTCGTGATATTGCAGGAAAAGGAACATATGAATTGGAAACAATGGACGGGAAGGTGCTTCCTTCACATTGGAATGTTGTTCATTTGAAGAGATACTACTTCTAAGGAAAAACCCACAGCCGGGTATCACCATGTTAAATTTTATCTTTTGAATTGTTAAAATTTTACTAACAATTTTAGATGATAGGCAAAACGCTAACCCATACTAAATGATGAGTCACGACCTCTAAGGCAAAATGGAATAAACTAATATTCCTGGCCCAAGGTTACAATTATTCTGATAGAAATATAAACGGGTTAAGCAGTCTTCATCTATAATCGCACCTCCGAGTCCCGTATGTATTTCCTTTTCAAGAAAAGGACCAAGTGAAAGAAACTATCAAGTGTTTGACGCTTCATACTTCAACTCTCAAACACTTGGGGGACTACATAATATATACGGTCACGTGTATAAAAAAGCAAAGAAGATTGAAGAAAAATCAAGCCTAGAAGAGTCAAGTACGGAGTGAAAGTTACGAAGTCATGGCATTCATCATAGTGTTCTTTCCCATGAGAACAATAGAGTCACCTCTCAAACCCTTCCTAATATTTTGGAGCTAAGGGGATCAAATGTACCTCAAAACGGTTAGGGTAAAGACCATGTACTAAAACGGGTTATAAGGAAAAACCCTGTATCTATTGTTCTTCTTTTGTAAAAATCTGTTACAAGAAAAACAGTTACGAGAAAGTTATAGATGTAATTCAAATGCATGTAAAGTATTATTCAAAACTTGTCGAGGTTCAGAAATAAAAACTTGTCAAAGTTATTTCAAAGAAACATGTGTGTTCCTATTTATTTTATTGTATGGTAACACCATTATGAAGTTGAAACGTCTTCTTCATTAAGTGTCAAAATATAAAAGGGCACTCTTTTATAAAACTCATGTTATTTAGTCATGAGATTAACAGAAGAATTTTCAAAGAACAAAAATGCAGACTATTCTTTAAGTCCTTGAAAATAAAAGGCATGAATAGAACAGACAGAAGTTTAATGATAATAAAAACTTCTTAATATTTAAAACTAAATACTAAGAATAAACTTAGTCATCAAATTGTTTATACAAAATGCCCCATGAAGAGACTTAGGGACTTTCATTCTAAAATCAACCCTCAAATGATAACCAAGGGTTTGATTACAAAAAACTTTTAAAAGAACCCAAGAACTGTAAACATAGTTTTCCATAAAGGTACCTGCAAAAAGGGAATTTAAAGCAAAGTAATATTTTTTTCACTAAGAAGAAAGAATTGAGGAAGGATCATCAACGGGCTCAACTTGGGCAGGATCGTCAATAGAAGCGGGTTGATCTTCAATCACAGCAATTGGAGCATCAACAGACGAAGTCTCAACCTGACTTGCAATAAATGGCACGACTGGACTTGAAGAAGGTGCGGTACCCGAGGCAATTTCAGGGTTCATGGGGACTTCAACTGCGAGAGTTTCAGCCAAGGAAGTTTCAGTCACAGGATCTTCACTCATGGGAGCAACTATGGGAGCTTCAACTCCGGTAGCTTCAGCTTCGGGAACTTCAATCGCAGGTGAAGGGAAGTCCAGTGGTTGTTGAGCTTTTTCAATGGTCTCCATAACTTTAGCTAACTCTGACTCTAGATTGAAATTTTCTTGGCTAGCTTCGACTAAAGCATCACGATGAGTTCAGAAAAGCCTAGCTTACATCAACGGTAGCCTTTGTCACACCTCCTTTTTTACACACCTACCCCGAAGGATAATGTATAAGGGAGTTTTTCCATTTAAAGTGATGGGATTATTTATTTGATTTTCAGAGTCGCCACTTGGGATAGGTTTGGCTTTTGGTGTCCCAAGTCACTGGTTTAACTTGAATCCCAAATCGAGGAAAATTTTGACTTCCCAATTGGAGTCTGCGAACCAGAAATTCTAAGTAAGGAATTCTATTGATCCGAGGGAAGATGTTAGGCATCCCCGGATCCCGTGGTTCTAGCACGGTCGCTTAAACTATTATAAATGGCTAAAAATATGATTTTTTGTACATGTTATCCTATAGTGCAATTTTAGAATTATTCACTGCTGTCAAATAAAAAATTTTAAGAAAAGTTTCAACCTGGCATAAGCTAAGGTACCCCGCTCATTAGTCACTTCCCCTACATGGTCAACTCTTGCCGGGTTAATGTATTTGAATTAATCATATATTCATTCTTATGCGTAGAGATACCTATTTATAGTGGTTTGCTCCTGCATCAATAATAGCTTGAATCTATAGTTTAAGAGAAGTGACAAGATCATCAAAAAAGGGAGGCACTCAAGCTTGACTATACGATTGGTAGGAAAGATTTTAGACTTGAGTATATGCCTTCTTCCTCTATGGATAGGGCGACGTGACATGCAATGGATTGGTTGGAAAGGAGAACAAATTGAACACGTCCCCTTCACAACGTGAACGTCGTTTAAAATATATTTTTGGATCACGTCATATGAAATGCACCCGGATCCTCGACATATTTTATTCAACGTTTTGGTATCTTTATTTGGATTGTATGAAATACACACCCGTATTTAGGTAGGTAAAACTATTAAAGAACGCGCCTAAAGCGACTAAAGTATTATTAACTTTGCGGGATGCCATGAAAATTCGCTAAATGGAATGTCCTGATTTTCTAAATATTTTAAGGAGTGATTAAAGAGGGCCACGCGATTTGTGATTTCATTTGGCGCGGCGCACCTCGTTTAATTTCAAATGCCAACCTAAAGGAACTATGATTTTCTATTAAATGTTGTGTCTAAAAGCCTAATTAATAATATTCAAGCCTCCGATTCAAGTCCAAATTTAAACAAGAGGAAAACCTCTTAATTCAAATTCGCTACTTAACTCGGAAGGCCCAAAAATATGCATTACAAATTTTTACCAATGATTTAAATGAGAATTAAATATCTTTGATATTTTTTGGGCTTTTAAAACATACCCAGGGAAAAGACATATTGCTTCAGCCTCACTCGTGTAGATCAAGGAATGTTCATGTCACTTAAACTTCAACTATCATTATTACACAATCTAAAATTCAAAATCTACTACGAGAAGAGCATGAACAGCATATCATTTTCTTCAATAATTCAATCATATTGCTGATTCAATTCTTCACACATTGGAGATTGAAAAATACCTGGAAGTTAGAATGCAATAAGAAGAAAGAGAAATCAACAGCAGTAAACAGTATTCAGCTCGAAATCAACAGAAACACAACTCAAATATAGCCAGAAATCTAGGGAGAAAAGAAATAGGAGGCAATTGACTTCAAGGAACTTCGATCAGCCAAATATCAACTGAATTTGTAATCGAGCTTGAAGAATCCATGTAGTTGAACTAAAACAGACCAGGAGAAGATTTCAAACTATATTTTTGGTTAGTTTTCAGGATTTTGCTTCTAGAATCTATTTTTTTGTTTTTGGATTTTGGTAGATTTCTAAGAACGAACTTGAATTTCTGAATTTTCAAATTTTAGGATCTCTCAAACTCTTTTGATTTTTTCCAGATCTTCAAACTTCTATTTTGAAATTTTAAATTCAAATTTTCAGATCTCCAACTTGTAGAAACTTTTTGGGGGGAATTTTCTGATGCTGAAACTCGTTCAACAAGGAAGTAGGGACTGCCGTTTATCGGCAAAATTGAGGAGAAGTTTCAGATTTTTGTTTTACACCTTTAGTCCCTCTTTTATTTTCAGTATTTAGCTAATTAGACCTTCATTTTCTGACTTATTTCTCAAGTTAATTCACTAAGTTCCTAAAACTCTAATTGGAACCCTATCTAGAATGTTCTAGGGGTTTCCAAATGAATTATTTGCAGTATTTTCTTTTATTGAATTAATTACCTATACTACTCTTTTATTAAATCTGAAATTACCACTATATGTCAAGACTAACCTAGCCCCCTTTTACCCTAGTTAAATTTTGACTATAGTTAATCGATAAACCTAGAAGTCACTCAGCTATATCCAAACAAACTAAACTAATAAAAACTAACTAATAGCAATAAAGGAATTACTGATTAAAACAAACACTAATAATAAAAATTAAAATTAGATACTGACTGAACAGGATTGACTAAAATAAATTAAAAGAAATTAAAGCCTATGCTAATAGAAAACGAACACTGAATTGAAACATATATCAAAACATATTTGAACAAAATTAAACAAACATCAAAAATCACCAAAACAGGATTAATCAAAAAAAATTAACTAAAAAAATCAAAACAGTCACAATGATTAAGCTAAAAAGAAAATCGAGAACCCATGAGAACAAGATCCACAAAAATGGACCATATGATTATAACAAAATCAGAAACAAACAATTAAAATAGAAGAATGACTAAATAAAGAAAACTTACTAATTTTTGGCTAAAACAAACACTAAGAACAGGATTGAAATAGAAAAAAGGAAAAAAGAAAGAAATACCTCAATTAAAAAAATGGAATTCCGACCAGCCTTTTAAAATATCCGGACTAAAACTGTCCTTAATCATGTGTTTCCATGAGAAACACAAGATTAAAGACTATTACAGTCCAAAATCAAACGAAACCTGAACTTTGAGAACTTAAGGTTATTGGGTCAATCTTTGATCTGAAATTTGAGGAAACCCAGTGAGATTCGAGGAAAATTGATTACGAGTTTAGGAAGAGGGAGGTTAGAAGAATATAGGGTGTGATTTTTGGGAATTCTGGAGAAGTTAGGGTTTTGGACCGGAACTTTGATTCAATATTCGAAGAGTTTGGCTTGGATTTGAGGAATGATGTTTGGAGCTTTGGAAAGAGGAAAGGGAGAGGATTCAGGGGTGTTAATTTGGGGTTATTTGGAGAATCGCTGTCGGCGGAGGCGATTTTCGACCGGCGGCGGGCGGCGGAGGGACGGCGGTTGAACAGGGGTACGAGGAGGATAGGTTGTCTCTAAGGTTTCTGAAGGATTTGGACAATTTTATTAAAACCCAAGTTTAATTCATGGCCATTGGATTAGTAAGGGATGGAGGGCTTGGATCAATTGCTATTTATTGACTCAAAACGACGTAGTATGCTTCCTATACTACGTCGTTTCGTTGGTCTCAAGGGCATGGGCGTTTGGACCGGGTAGGGGTGCGAATTTGGGCTGATTTTGGCCGAATTTGGGGCCTTAACTTGGGCTAGTGTTATTTATTTGAAAATCAGCCCAAACAACCTATTGATTCTTAAAAAATCTTTTTCTTTCAATTTTTATTTGTTTTTCTTTCTTTCTTTTTCTTGTTTTAATTTTAACACTAAAAATAAACCTCACAATTATTCCAAAACACTTAATTAGCACACAATTAATCCAATATCAATTTAAGAAATTAACAAACCTAAAATAAAAAATTAAAAATCAAACCAAACAAATCAAAAATTCTTTATGGATTTTTTTGGTATTTTCGTACAAGCCTAATTGCTAATTAATCCTAAAAATAAGTAGAAATTCAATCTTAAATGCTCATGTAGTATTTTTGTATTTTCTATGAATTATGATTAATAATGCACACAAAAATACAAACGAAACACAAAATATGCAACTAATTCCTAAAAATTTAAATAATAAAAGAAAATTCCTAATTTAATGAATTCTATAGGAGTAATTTAGGCAAGGCAAAAATCACGTGCTCACAGCCTTATCTTCAAGAAGCTCATAATCTCTTTCCCAAGTAGCTATTTCATTCTTGAGTCCTTCATTTTCATCCAAGGCTAAGTTGTAAGAGGCTTGAAGGGAGGCATGAGATTTTTCTAAGGCATGCACCTTGCCATCAGAAGTTCGCATATCTTCTTGTGTCTAAGTCAAACTCTGCATTAGATCTTTAGCATAGACTTATTTTTTACTTAAAAGAGATTTCAACTCTCTAATCTCTTCACTTGCCTTAGATAATTGCTATGACAAAGAAGATTGAGACGCTCCTTTTCTTTCTCTGCCTGACTTGAAGAAGCCTTGACAACCGCAAGCTCTGAGGATAATGTTCTTACCTGTTGTTCCGGGTTATTCTTGTTCTCTTGCAAATATTCTATAGTAATTTGTGCACTATCAAATTGTTCCTTCCAATTAGCTGCTTCCAACTGAGAGTCACGAGCTACCCTCTCTGAATCAAGAACAACATTTTCAGAGTCACGTGCCACCTTCTCTAACAGAGAAACTCTGCTCATCAGCTATGTACCAATGAGATTGGCCTGAAAATGATAAGGGAAGAAAATAAGAATTCTAGAGAAATTTTTTTTTTTGCAAAGTAAAGAGAGAAGGAAAATACCTTCAAGGTAGCATTAACTATGTCGTTAATCAAAGTCAGACAGCTATGGCTATTCATTTTTTCTTTCTCAATTGGGCCAATTAAAGGCTCAAGCCAAATATCTGCCTGACCAGATTTCCTCAAAACGCTATTGTTAGTAGGAACTTCAATAGTCACGCTCCTCATAGCAACACTTCTACTCGTAGAACCCACTTCTGTATGATAGATAATAGAAGGAGGAACTGCCAAATGAGGAGCGGTAGAAGAAGTAAAAACATCAAAGGGAAGTATAGAAGTAGATGGAGTAGGTAAGGAAGGGATCAAAGGCACGACGGAAGAAGGAAAAGAAGGAATTGAAGATATGGGAGTTGAAGAGGAAGACAGGGGAAGTTCATCCAAAACAGGCCCTAACTCACCACTCTCGAAACCACTAACGAAAAGCTGGTTAATAGAGTCACGAGTGTCACGAGGGGTAACAACATCATCATCAAAGACGAGATGAGCAGGCCCTGTAGGAGAAAGATGAGGAGAAACTTCAGTTTTGTCAGAGATGATACGTCTCCTAACTCTTGGCCTGTCATCTAGGAACCACCTTCATCTTCTTCCTCGGAGTCATCCTCTTCAATGGTTTTTCTTTTCAAGAGTATATCCTGAGCCCTTTTTAAGGAAATTTGAGTTCTTGAATAGGAACAAGAGGCCACAACTGCTTCAGTAGTAACGCCTCAAATAGCAAATCCTGACAAAGAGAAGGATGAAAGTTAAAACAATAAAGGGATTTTTTTTACATACGAGAAAGACAAAAACTCTTATTGTGAGTCTTTACTTTCCAACCGTAACGATTGGAAATAAATTTCCAAGACCTAGCCTCCATAGGCGTGATCTTCAACAATTTATTTACCAAACCACGAAAATTAGGAACATTCTCCACAACTCCCATGGTTGCTAAAAAAACAAAGTCAAAGAAATTGATAAACTCAAAAGAAAAAGGTACGAGAAGGGTGAGAGACTTACGTGAAAAGTTCCACTTCTCAGGAAAGGAAATATTTTCTTCACCCACTAAACCAACTGTGGGGGCAGCAACAAATTGGGCATACCAGCCATGGTTCTTATCATCTTCTGGGCTCACCAAAACCCTCTTACTCCTTACCACTAAGATAAAAATGCCATTACGAAAGAGTCTAGGGGTGTAGAGATGAATTAGGTGAGGAAAGGTGAAATTAACATCTGATAAATTAGCCATATGTCTTAAACAAGCAACAACCCTCCATACCAGCGAGCCAATATGTGCTAAACATACTTTGAAGAAACGACAGAAATCGAGAATAACTGGATTAATAGTTGGTTTAAAACCAAGAGTAAAAGGGTATGTGTAAACAAAAGAGAGTCCAGTCATATAGGAAGTAATTATTTGATTCGGATTGGGGATTACAATGGAAGATTCATTATTCTAGTGGCAATCTTTGCGGACTATGGGAGCTAAAACCTCTGTAATCAAAGTGGGGTAAGCGTCGGCACGATCCAGACCAAAAACTTGGCTTTAAAGTAATTGTCTATCATGGTGAAAAGATAAATCGTTAGGGACTATCTCTTCTACCAAAGGCTCTTGTAATAGTTCAGAGGGTTCCTTGCCCTTAGAATATGGTTTTTGGGTAAAAGAACCTCTAGTTCTAGAAGAAACACTAGGGCTAGGAGAAGGCATGGCATAACCACCACCATGAGAGGATCCTAAGTTACGAAGTCTACCACCCCTTCTATGTCTAACAGGGGAATTGGGAAAATTGTCTAAAATAGGAACTCTACTAGGGTTAGGGTTTGAAGAAGACATGATGAGGAAGAAGAAGAAGTGAACAGAGATTTGCACAGTTCAAATGTTCGAAAAGGTTTTATGTGGAAAAAGTAAAAGGGTCATAATAATGGTAACCGGTACTTCGTGAATAGTGGAGCCGTAAAAAAGGCCTTGAAAAGGGATGCAAACTGTAGAATTGATAAGGAGTTGACACGTGTGAAGAGCATTAAATAGAAGTGACCATTGAAGCATTAATCTTGTCATAGCATTAATAGTAACAAAAATTCTTCTTTAATGAAGTACACTTCCCATATATTCAACTGACGAATAAATGAAAAGTGGGGGAACTATATGTATTGGGAAAAATTTAGTTTGCATAGTGGAGATGACGTGTCATGACACCTAGATTGGTCAAACAGTCAAAGAATTAAGGTTAGTTAAGAGGTACGAGCAACAACAGATACGAGCAAGGTAAATAGAAGAGGCACGAGCAGTCATACAAGCAATTCAATGCTCGTACCTATTCAAGACATTTAAATCTCAAAGATTGTGAAGAATCAAAGGAATGAATCTGACAGCAAATAAGAGTCCAGATATAGTATTTAATGAGTATTAAATACTGGAACATTAGAGAATATGTATTTAATATATATGATTATATAACGTAACATTTAAAGTCATTAATTGCCCATAATAGCCTTATTATGACAAAGGTAAGGCTCATATCCCCAAAATAGCTATAAAAGGGAAAGGAACAAACAATTGTAGGGACACGAGACACTATTAGAATATACTTTGATTTATTTGTTTTCTGATCATATTATTCTCAAATTTCTTTCTTTATATACTTTACAGATTATCAGTAACCTGTATTCTTCTAAATTCTAGCTTTGACTAAAAATCTATTTTTTGGTTAAACATATATGAAGCATAAGTTGATTGAATTTTTAAAAGCTAATACTGATTGTTTTGCTTGGTCCCATTCTGACATGACAGGGATACCACCGGAGGTGATGACTCATAAACTAAATGAAGGTCCATCATATCCTCCAATCAAACAAAAGAAAAGAAAGCAAGGAACCTTCAAGAATCAGGTGATTCAAGAAGAAGTCCAAAATTTGCTAAAAATTGGTTCAATTCGTGAGGTAAAGTATCCTAACTGGTTAGCTAACACTGTTGTAGTTCCAAAGAACAATGGTAAGTGGCGAGTTTGCGTAGATTGCACTGATCTTAATAAAGCTCTCCCTAAAGATTCTTTTCCACTACTACACATAGATCAATTGATTTATGCAACTGCAGGACATGAACCATTAAGTTTTTTAGATGCATATTTAGGGTATAATCAGATTAAAATGTATCCAGGAGATGAATAAAAAACTTCCTTTATAACAGACAGGGGGACTTACTATTATAAAGTAATGCCCTTTGATTTAAAGAATGAGGTGCAACGTATCAGAGGTTAGTTACCCAAATGTTTCAAGAACATTTAGGTAAGACTATGGAAGTATACATAGATGATATGCTCGTTAAAACTCAGCATTCAGGGGATCATATATCACACATGTCTGAAACGTTTAGAATTTTACAAAAGTATAATATGAAGTTAAACCCTGAAAAATATGCATTTGGTGTCGCATCAGGTAAGTTCCTAGGTTTTCTTGTTTCTAATCGTGGTATTGAAGTGAATCCTACACAGATTAAGGCCATTGAAGAAATCCCTTATATACTTTCAAACAAGAAGGAAGTTTGAAGATTAACAGGGAGAATTGCAGCCTTAGGAAGATTCATTTCTAAATCGTCAGAGAAATGTTTTAAATTCTTCTCACCACTCAAAAAGCAGGATAATTTTGAATGAAATGAAGAGTGTCAACAAGCACTCAGGAATTTAAAAACATACTTATCAAATCCACCTTTGCTAGCCAAACCAAAGGCTGGGGAGAAACTTATCATTTACCTTGCTATTTCAGAAGTTGCAGTAAGCGTTATTTTGGTTCGAGAAGAACAAGGTAAACAATCCCTATCTATTATGTTAGTAAGTCTTTGTTAGATGTAGAGACACGGTATCCTCAGTTAGAAAAACTAGCACTTGCTTTAATGATGGCATCTAGGAAGTTAAGACCTTATTTTCAGTGTCATCCTATTGCTGTAGTGACTGCATATCCTTTACGTAATATATTGCATAAGCATGAATTATCAGGTAGGTTGGCCAAATGAGCCATAGAGTTAAGTGAATATGAAATCACGTACCAACCTAGAACAGCAATAAAATCGCAAGTATTAGCCGATTTCGTAGCTGATTTTAGCCAGGGGATGCAATTATAAGCAGAAAAAGAACTGCAAGTTTTAAATGGTGCTAACCTAGGACTTTATTCACTGATGACTCATCTAACGTGAAAGGTGCAGGTTTAGGAATTGTTTTGGTACCACCTACGGGTGAAACTATTAGGCAAGCTATTAAATGTCATTCCATAACTAACAATGAAGCAGAGTACGAAACTGTGATTGCTGGTCTAGAATTGGCACGAGAACTTAGCATAAATTATATTGTAATCAAGTACGATTCAACACTCATGGTCAATCAAATGTTGGGGACTTATACAGCCAGGGAAGCAAGGATGCAACGGTACTTGGAAAAGGTGCGGGAATTGATCAAGCAATTTCAAACCTGGAAAATCATACAACTACTAAAGCATGAAAATGTTGAAGCATACGCCTTAGCTAATCTTGCATCAGCGGCTGGTGTAGCAAGTGATGCAAACGCCTCAGTTATACTGATAAGAATAAGGTAAACTTTAATGATTTAACCCGGTATTGGAGGAACGAAATTGTTGCTTTTTTGTAGTATGGTACTGTCGACATCCCCTTTTTCTCGCGAAATCAAGTTTACGACATTTGGGAAGATAACTCTATTCCCATTTGGGAATTGGAATTTTGGATTTGAAGAGTCGTCACCTAATGATTAAGTGCATTAGGACACTAAGGGTTTTGAATTCGAAAACCAAAGTTCGAGTGAGGGCTAGAAATTATCTCGAGGGGAAGGTGATAGGCACCCCCTCAAGATCCACTAGTGTGGTTCCCGGCCATGCTATGTTGTGACTTTCATGTAAACAAGTATACAAATAAATTTACACATAAGGGTTGCAAACAAGCATGTTGGAATATATAATTTGTTTGAGGGGGAGTCTAAGTGCAAGAATTAGTCAAGACATTGAATAAAACAAAGAAGAAAGAGTTAGAAGTAAAAGGAATAGTGCGGTGAAAAATTAAAGGGGAGTTTTGGGTAGTTTGAAAAGACAAGAATTTATTGATATTAAACAAAGTAACATAAGGAAAGGGGTCCTAGGTTTAAATCACATGGATCATCCACACAACACCGATAACTAATCGTACGCATAGTGTTATCGCGTGATCATCATCTCTATGTCTACCCTTCCCACCCCGTAAAGGTTATTTAAACGTGTGGATTGGTCACGAATGCTTATTGCGTGTTATTACCCATCCCGTCCTATAAGTCCTAGAGGGTATTTAGGACCACTATCCCTACAGGGTAAGGTCTAGGCTGGACCCTTAGGTTTAAAGGACAAAATGCTAGGCGACATGCATAACAAGTAGGACTACACATAAAGGAACCATACAAAGGCAAATAAGAGGCTCACAGATCCCTCACAAGTAAACATGTAATTAGCACGTCTCAAACACATTTAAGGTCTTAAAAGAATGTGAGTTTAAATATCAGTTTTAGCAGAAGGTTTAATCACAACCGAGTGATCCGAAGAGCGTTTGACATGCAGAAACACAACTAAGAAAACAGTTGAGTAAGTAAAGGTAAGGGAACTGTTAAAACATCATTTGAAAAAAAGGTAGAGAAAAATTGCAGTAGTTTAATTAGACAGGTATCAAAATAACGTGATCCTGGGCAGAAAGGTACCAGTAATTTAAAAGCTTAACAGAGCACGAATCAGGAAATTAGTGAGAGCCTATAAATACGAAACATGTTTCCAGATGAAGGGATTTTCAGTAAAAGAGTGGACTTCTGAGAGACGGATGAAAAAAAGAGTTGGGAAAGTTAAACGGTTGAGTAGTTTGAAACTAGTAAACAAGATCAATCATTTTTTTATTATTGGGCTTAAAGCTTGCCTAGGCGATGTACGTATTGCTTTCTTGTCTAAAAAAATGGCGAACATGCATATTGATTTCAGTTTTAAAGAGAAGACGTAGTTAAACAAACTTGTGTTGTTAAATTAAACAGCTGGTGAGGCGTTCAGCAATTGTAACCCTAAATAACATTATGTCTAATACACATAAAGCTCCTAAAGCATGGTCTTTAAATGAGGAAAATAAGGAAAATTATTATTTGCAAGACTGGTATTTCCATAATAGGAGTAGTAAAAGTATACAGAATATTTCAAGGAAAGTATAAGGACAACATAATCTGCACACAAATTAGTTCAAAGAATTACGGATGAAATTGAAAATCACAGGGAATCAGTACTAAGTAAGGAGATCATTTCACAAATAAGGAAGTGATTCAAAAATCAGTGTAAAACTTCTAAGGAAAACATATACAAATTCAGGGATTCAAAGAGATGCACAAAATCAGCAGAATATTTGGTAAACGATGAACAATTAGACCTATAAAACACAATAGGCATGAAAATCAGAGAACCCTAATCAAGAAATCATAGAATCAATAGAAGGCTGGAACCCTAATAGCAAAATTAAAGCATGGAACTCGGAGAGTAACTAGAAGATCACACCAACAAGAACATAACACAAACATAAACCCATAATACTAAAAAAATCAAAAGATATAGTGACTTTGAAAGGGTTCAGGAAACCCTAATTTTAAATGAAAAACAAAATGTTGAAAACTTGAACAATCGAAAAGATCTAGTAGAGAGTCGTGTAAAACACAAAAGAATTAGTTAAAATCATTTAAAAGATAAGATTTTTAAGAAAATTAGGGTTTTGTAATAAACCAGTGAGAGGTAAGGAACCTGGCTGTGAAACTCGTTAATAATGATGCTCGCAGCACCATCGAACCATAAACTATCGGAGAAAGGTCGGAGACAAACCAAGCAGAGCTTCCGATGACCATCTTGTATGGTGGAGCTTCTGGAGTCTCGAAAATGGAGGAAATCAACAAGACAAGGTTTCACGGTAGGTGGTGGTCGAGAGAAGTGAGGTTGGAGGTGGCCGGGGAGGCGGTGGATTCATCGGAGATGAAGGAGAGAACCAGAAGGTTCTAGAGAGAAGGAAGAGCAAGAGTCAGTGTAGAGAGAGAGAGAGAGAGAGAGAGAGAGAGAGAGAGAGAGAGAGAGAGAG
>MU669228.1:113878-134697 GCA_026770625.1 Nicotiana glauca
GGGGGGGTTGTTAGATTTAATTTTGGAAATAAAACATGGACCGTTGATCTCACTTGATCAACGGCTCGGATTAAATCAAGGCTGGACCGGGTCGATCAATTGAAATATGGGTCGGTCCAATTGGGGTCAGTACTGGGTAAATTGAGGGCTAAAATTGAAATCCAAATGGGCTATAATTGCAATGAAATGAGGCTAAATGTTAAATAGCCAGTTTTCCCTTTTTATTTTGTATAAAATAGTTTAAATGATTTTTAAAATAAATTAAAAGCACTAAACTAATTAATAATGTATAAGTATTAATTTAAAAATACTAGAAATAATTTGGTAATTACGAAATGTTGTTAATTGTAAAATAGGCTATAATTGAAATTACATGCAATTTAGCTTTTAAATACCAAATAAATTTGTAAAAAATATGCAAAAAAATCAATTTAATTATATTTTGGTATATATATGAGAATAAAATAGGTTATTCACCAAAAATAACAATTTTGGGAATAATTATTGAATTTTGTAGCATTAAAATAGGCAAACAAATTGATTTTAAAATCTTTAAAAATAAGAAAAAATACCAAAACTCTTGGGAATGCCTATATATGCATGTACATACTATTTTCAGAATATTTTGAGTATATATAAAGGACATAGGGAAAAATTGGGTATCGACAGCTGCCCTTCTTTACCCATAAGGATGAAAGAGTTATCGGGTAAAGATGTGATGACCAATTTTGACCGAGAGAAACGAATTGCAAAGGTTTCGATCAAGCTCTGATTTTTGAGTTGCCTACATATCCCTGGTTTTACAGGAATCGGTTCATATGTAATTTGGGTTACATCGGCGGAGTATGCTGATGGAGGTTTTCAAGAGACGGACGCAACATTTAGGTTGGAAAGGGTGGTCAGGGACTGATGAGATGCGAGAACCGGAGTGGGATCGCTCCTGTTGTGATGGCCCATTCTAGGATTCTGCACTTCGAAACGTCTTTTTTGATGCGTCTGTAATAGCCTATGTGTCCCAAAAAAGAACGTGCTACGCTTGTCCCCTCTTCTTTGTCGCCGCCGCATATGTAGAAAAAGAAGGAGCGGAGAAGGAAGAACAACCGTTTGACTTTGGCACATGAGGTGGTGGGTTTGCTAGTTGGTGTACCTGCAAATAAGCAATACGATCATATATCGTGCATAAATTTAAACGTGATGCAGGTTCCCATTGGACCATGAATGTTGTCTTCGGACGGATAGGATGACACCCTTGGACCATGATGTCCCGGGCCATGAAGTGTATTATAAAGGATTTGCAGGCTATGAAATGATGTTCTCGGGCTATGAAAATGATGCCTCCGAACCATGATGCCTTTGAATGATGATGTGCAAAGGATAAAAGCGGGGTCCTCAGGTCATGGCATGGTGTTCTCGAGCTATGGAAATGATGCCTCCGAACAATGATGCCCTTGGATAGTTTGGCAGTATTTCAGCCCATGAGATGCATGATTTGGCAGTATTTCAACCGATGAAGTGCAAGATTTGGCGATATTTCAGCCGATGTGAAGGATAAATCTAAATGGCGATATTTCAGCCGACAGAAATTTAAATAAAGCTGGTGATATTTCAGTCGATGTAGAAAATGTAAATGGTGATATTTCAGCCGACAGAAGGATAAATCTAAATGGCTATATTTCAGCCGATAGAAATTTAAATAAAGCTGGCGATGTTTCAGCCGATGTAGAAAATGTAAATGGTGATATTTCAACCGACAGAAAGCATATGTATAGATGGTGATGGGGGTTTAAATATGAACTGGCGATCTTTCAGCCGATATCGAGAATTAAATAAAGTTAGAGTTATTTCAGCCGACAAAGAAGGATAAATATAAATGGCGGTATTTCAGCTGACAGGAATTTAATAAAATTGGCGATTCTTCAGCCGATACGAGGGATTTAGACAAAATTGTGATGTTTTGGCCATGCAAGATTTAAGTAAAGTTGGTGGTATTTCAGACGGTGTAAATGAGAGGTGGCGATATTTCAGCCATGCAGGATGGAGACAGTGCTTAGTTTCGGAAGGCAGAAAGGTAGCCTTATGCAATGCAAGAAAATGTAGGATGGAGACAGTGCTTAGTCTCGGAAGGCAGAAAGGTAGCCTAATGCAATGCAAGGAAATACAGGATGGAGATAGTGCTTAGTCTCGGAAGGCAGCAAGGTAGCCTAATCCAATGCAAGTAAATACAGGATGGAGACAGTGCTTAGTCTCGGAAGGCAGAAAGGTAACCTTATACAATGCAAGGAAATGCAAGATGGAGACAGTTCTTAGTATCGGAAGGCAGAAAGGTAGCCTTATGCAATGCAAGAAAATGCAGGATGGAGACAGTGCTTAGTCTCGGAAGGCAGAAAGGTAGCCTTATGCAATGCAAGAAAATGCAGGATGGAGACAGTGCTTAGTCTCGGAAGGCAGAAAGGTAGCCTTATACAATGCAAGAAAATGCAGGATGGAGACAGTTCTTAGTATCGAAAGGCAGAAAGGTAGCCTTATGCAATGCAAGAAAATGCAGGATGGAGATAGTGCTTAGTCTCGGAAGGCAGAAAGGTAGCCTTATGCAATGCAAGGAAATGCAGGATGGTGATAGTGCTTAGTCTCGAAAGGCAGAAAGGTAGCCTTATGCAATGCAAGGAATAAAGGTGAAGAGTAACGAAATCTCTTAGTTGAGAGGTGATAGCTGATAGTTAGTTGTCCTTGCGGTTGTTGGGGATGTCATGTGCGGATAGCACTTTCAAGTGAGCGATGATTCTGAGAGTCGTATTCCTACAAAATATGTAACTGGATCCGATGGTTTTATGTTTTGGACTAAATCTCTTGTTGAAGGCTCTGGTCATTCTATTCTGATAAAGCTGACCATGGCAAATTGCATTCAGTGTTTTCCCGTCTATAAGGGCTAATTGCTCGTAGCGACTCTTTACCCATTCTGCATCTTCAAGTTCTGCTTCCTGCATAATTCTCAGGGAGGGAATCTCTACTTCGGCTGGGATGACTACCTCGGTACCGTAAACCAACATATAAGAAGTCACCCCAGTTGATGTGCGGATGGTGGTACGGTATCCCAATAGAGCAAATGATAGCTTCTCATGCCACTGCTTGTGTTTTTCTATCATTTTCCTTAGTATATTTTTGATGTTCTTGTTGGCTACTTCTACAGCTCCATTCATATGAGGTATGTAGGCTGTAGAATTCTTGTGCTTGATCCTAAAGGTTTCACACATTGCTTTCATCAGGTTGCTACTGAGATTGGAACCATTATCAGTGATGATTGACTTAGGGTCGCCGAATCGGCAAATGATACCATCGCAGACAAAGTTTGCCATCACCTTCTTGTTCAATGCCTTATATGATGCTGCTTCAACCCATTTGGTGAAGTAATCAATTGCCACTAGAATGAACCTGTGGCCATTTGATGCGGCAGGCTCGATAGGTCCGATGACATCTATTCCCCAAGCGGCGAACAGCCATGGTGAGCTTGTTGCATTGAGCTCGTTAGGAGGCACCTTTATCATGTCTGCATGGATTTGGCAACGATGATAGTTCCAAACATACTGGATGCAGTTCGTCTCCATAGTCATCCAGAAATAACCAGCTCGGAGTATTTTCTTCGCTAAGACGGAACCATTCATATGCGGACCACAGGTCCCTGCATGAACTTCTTCCAACAACCTGGATGCTTCCTTTGCTTCGACACATCTTAGTAGTCCCAAATCGGGAGTCCTCCTGCATAGGATTCCTCCGATGTGAAAGAAGTGATTGGATAATATCCACAGTGTGTGCTTTTGAGTAGTGTTTTCAAGTTCTGGATATTCTCCTGTTGACAGATACTTCTCAATGTCATGAAACCATGGTTTTCCATCTACTTCTTCCTCAACGTGAGCACAGTAGGCGGGTTGATCCTGGACTTTTACTGGGATGGGGTCAATGAAGTTCTTGTCTGGATGCTGAATCATGGATGATAGAGTGGCCAATGCATTGGCGAACTCGTTCTGGACTCTGGGGACATGCCGGAATTCTGTCTTTCTAAACCTCTTCCTCAACTCTTGTACATGATGCAAGTATGGGAGTATTTTGGAGTTCTTGGTTGCCCACTCTTCTCGAACCTGATGTATGAGCAAGTTGGAATCCCCGATCACTAGTAACTCCTGAACGTTCATATCAATGGCCAGCTTGAGCCCTAAGATCCAGGCTTCGTACTCGGCCATGTTGTTGGTGCACAGGAACCTGAGTTTGGCGGATACCGGATAATGCTGACCTGTTTTTGATTCTACTACTGCTCCTATGCCAATGCCTTTAAAGTTTGCTGCTCCATCGAAAAACATTCTCCAGCCATCATAGGATTCTGCGATGTCTTCTCCTATGAAAGAAACCTCCTCGTCGGGAAAATATATCTTTAGAGGCTCGTATTCTCCACCCACGGGGTTTTCGGCAAGATGATCAGCTAGTGTCTGTCCTTTGATTGCTTTCTGAGTCACGTAGACGATATCAAACTCACTTAGCAGGATTCTCCATTTGGCTAGCTTGCCCATGGGCATGGGCTTCTGAAAGATGTGCTTCAGCGGATCCATCCTTGATATGAGATAAGTAGTATAGGCACAGAAGTAATGCCTCAACTTCTGAGCTACCCAAGTTAGAGCACAACAGGTGTGTTCTAGCAGGGAATACCGGGCTTCGTACGGGGTGAACTTCTTGCTAAGATAGTAGATGGCATGCTCCTTTCTCCCCGTTTCATCATGTTGTCCCAAAACACAACCAAATGCCCCATCCAGTACTGCAAGGTAGAGCAATAGATGTCTACCCGGCTTGGGCGGAACCAGGACTGGTGGCGTTGATAGGTATTCCTTGATTCTGTCGAAGGCTTTTTGACAATCATCAGCCCATTCAGTGGCGGCGTCCTTCTTCAACATCTTAAATATTGGTTTACAAATGACAGTGGATTGGGCTATGAACCGGCTGATGTAGTTGAGTCTCCGCAAGAAAATCATAACCTCTTTCTTGTTCTTTGGAGGTGGTAATTCTTGAATGGCTTTGACCTTTGATGGATCGATTTCTATTCCCCGTCAACTTACGATGAACCTAAGCATTTTTCTGGATGGAACCCCCGTATGCACACTAGGCGGGATTCATTTTCAGGTTATACCTTCTCAATTTGTTGAAGAACTTCTTCAAGTCTTCCATGTGGTTAGTGGCTTTCTTGGATTTGATGATGACATCATCTACATAAACCTCGATCTTTTTGTGTATCATGTCATGGAAAATAGTAGTCATGGACCTCATGTAGGTGGCCCCAGCACTCTTTAATCCAAAAGCATCATCTTGTAACAGTACATCCCCCATGGCGTAATGAAAACCATTTTTTCGCGTCTTTTTTCGTCCATCCATATCTGATGGTACCCGGCAAAACAATCGATGAATAACTGCAGCTCGTGCTTGGCACAGTTGTCAATCAGGATGTGTATGTTTGGCAGTGGGAAGTCATCTTTCGAAGTGGCCCGGTTGAGGTCCCGGTAGTCGACACAAATTCTGACCTTCCCGTCCTTCGTTGGTACTAGCACAATGTTGGCTAACCATGTCGGGTATTCCACTACCCTGAGGACCTTGGCTTTAACTTGCTTGGTGACTTCTTCCTTGATTTTCAAACTCATGTCTGGCTTGAACTTTCTGAGCTCTACTTTACCGGCGGAAACGTCAGATCTGTTGGCAGTTTGTGAGCTACAATAGATATATTGAGACCGGACATATCATCATATGACCAGGCGAATATGTCCTCATATTCTTTTAAGAACTTTGTGTACTCTTTCTTTTCTAACGGTGACAGGTGAACATTGATGCGCGTTTCCTTGACATTCTCTGTATCCCCAGGTTGACGATCTCGATTTTGTCTAGGTTAGACTTAGGTTTATTCTAAAAGTCCTCAACCTCTTTAACGACCTCTTCTGGTATCTCATCCTCTTCTGAGTCTATATCTGTTTGTTGTGTTACCTCATCGTATGTCACATTCGTCGGTTCATCAAGATAATTAATAGTAATGCCCAAAGCCTTTCGAGCCTTGGTGATTTTGATGGACCAGTTGTTGAGATGTGCTCCTAGCTTCACAACTTGTACAGAAGGGCCTTCCTTCCCTTCATCCTCGAGAATAATGTGACAGTCCATATTGTCATCTTCCAAGAACAGGTTCTTCATCGGTGCCAATGTTTCATCTTCCTATGACCCATATATGGTGTGTGCCGTCTATTCCAGGCGAGGTATCGAGTGCTCCAGAGAATAGTAAGGGTCGCGCCATGGTAGCGACCAGTTCTGGAACTCTTCCCAAGTATAACCATACCCTAACCCGAAAGTGGTGCCATGCTTCTTCAGTTTGATAGGCTTGGTAATTACCTAGAGGTTTTTGCCGAGCCCTTTGCCAGGTTCATACTCACTCCAGTTTAGTATACTTTCTATCTTGTTATCCCACCACTTATCTTTGTCCACAGCATTGACTCGCTCGATGTGATGGTAGGTTTCTCCACTTAACTTCCTTCTTCCTCCAATAGCTGGGATGGTATGGCAACTGTATATGGGGTTACTACTATCGCCATGAATGATCACCTCTTGGTGATTCCACTCAAACTTCACTGCCTGGTACAGGGTTGATGCAACAGCTCCAGCGGTGTGGATCCAAGGTCGTCCCAGTAGTAAGTTGTAAGATTCTGGGATGTCTATCACTTGAAAATCGACGTCAAACCAAGTTGGTTGGTCCCATTTGCAAACATAAACTGATCTCCCCAATAGTGGACCTTTGGGAGCCATCAAAAGCTTTGACTTTGATAGCCCCATCCTTAATTTCATGCAAACTTTTCCCCAATGTTCTGAGGATCACTAGTGGACAAATGTTGAGGATGGACCCTCCATCAATCAAAGTCCTGGTGATGAAATAGTCTTCACATTGCACAGTGATGTGCAACGCTTTGTTGTGGCTTAAACCTTCAGGGGGCAACTCATCCTCATGGAAAGTGATTTTATGACTCTCCAATATCTACCCTACCATGTTTGACATCTCTCCTCCAGTTATGTTACTGGGTACATACGCCTCACTTAGTAACTTCATCAGGACATTCTTATGTGTCTCGGAGCTTTGCAGCAGAGCTAAGATGGAGATCTGCGCTGGTGTTTTATTTAGTTGATCAACAACTGAGTATACTTTTGCCTGTATCTTCCGCCAGAGATCATTGGGCCCAGTTTCAATAGGCTGCCCAGAGGCCTGCTTACTTGATTCAACTAAGTGTTGTAGAGTGTAAATTCTGCCGATTTTGGTCATACCTTGCGCTGTAATTACTTCTCCATGCCTAGTTTTTCCCTTCCTTCTTGCCTCGGTGGTGTAATCCCAAGGAATGGCCTGTGTATGGAACAGTGTTGCGGCTGACATTGCCACAAGAATGGGCACTCTTGTTTTGGGTGGCAATATAGCAACTTCAAATTGTACAGGTGCCTTTGGAGACCCAAACTCTACCTCAATTGGCTCTGCGGTCTTTGCGGATGATGGTGTTCCAAGCTCGAGAGGTATTGACATATTTACTTCAGCATCCCTAGAGGGCTGGATCTGGACTACAATTGGATTTAGTGTGACTGTTGGTTTCTTGGGCTCGTCACCTTCGGCAATTAATCCAATTGACCCTTTGGGGTCCCAATCATCTTCTACCTCGATCATGTGCACACCCCCACCCTTATGATCAGGCAAGGGATTGTTGCGAACATTAGGAGTAGGCTTCTTTGCCACGATGATTTTTTTTGTCAATTAGAGCCTGGATTTTATCCTTCAGATATCGGCACTCGTCAATGGTATGCCCTTTCATGCCAGAATGGTATGCACAGTTTTTATTTGGATTGACCCATTAAGAAGGATTTTCTGGAGTTATGGCAGGGATTGGGGTGACGTAACCAGCTGCTTTGAGTATTTCATATAGTTTGTCAATTGGCTCCGCGATGGAGGTGTATTTCTTAGGAGGTCTACGGTCTAAGTTAGGGTGTGGCATGGGTAAGTTTTGGCGGGCGGGAGGTGATTGATAGTTGGCATTATAGGCTTGGTAGACAGGTGCGGGTTGGGAATATCTTGGTGAGGTAGGTTGATATGTGGGAGATGGAGATGATTGGTGATGGAATTTGGTAAGAGGGCGGAGGTGCTTGGTAGTTAGGGATAGGTTGATATGTGAGTGGAGGTACCGGGTAAGCTTGGTATTTTACTGGGGATTACGTTCTCTGTGCAACCATCACGGCACTTACGTCCCTTTTATTGGACGTGCCACCAGACTGTAGGGCTTTGTTGGTAGCCTGCAGTGCCTCAAAATTAGTAACCATACCGCTTTTAATGCCTTCCTCAATCCTTTCTCCTAGCTTGATGATGTCGGAGAATTTCTGGCCCTTTATCAGTATCAACCTCTCATAATACTGTGGATCTTGAGCTCGAATGAAAAATCAGTTCACCTGTTCTTCCTCTAAGGCCGGTCTGACCTTAGCAGCCTCGGATCTCCATCGAGTAGCATACTCACGGAATATCTCAGTGGGTTTCTTTTTCAGATTCTAGATGTAGAAGATATCTTGTGCATTTTCTGTATTGAACCTGAACATGTCCATGAAATCGGACGCCATTCCAACCCAGCTCGTCCACTTCTTGGGATCTTGGCTAATGTACCAAGATAGCGCATCGCCTTTCAAACTTCTCATGAAGAGTTTCATGTGAATCTTCTCATTTATTCCTACGTCGACCAGCTTATCACAGTATGTCCTCAGATGGACTCTGGGATCCCCCGAGTCGTCAAATATTTTGAATTTGGGAGGTTTGTACCCCTCGGGAAGTTCGATGTCTGGCTGAATTCAAAGAACCTCATAATTCAGCCGTTCAATGCCTTTGTTTCCTTCAATGCCCTGGACTCCGCTAGTCAATTTCTTGA
The DNA here is from genome assembly GCA_026770625.1 of Nicotiana glauca. NCBI lineage: Eukaryota > Viridiplantae > Streptophyta > Magnoliopsida > Solanales > Solanaceae > Nicotiana > Nicotiana glauca. The sequence goes on from MU669228.1 coordinate 122,836, forward strand.
GCTCGGCTGCCAGGTTTTTGATAAGAGAGTCTTTGTCATCAAACTACGGTGTGCTTGTAATGGGCTGAGTGTATTGTGGTAGGGTTTCCATATAGATGGGGGTGTGGTGGGGATGATCATTTGGTAGCTCGGGGATGAGGAGTGGAGTGTTGTTGTGGCATGTGTTGCAATTTTGATGAGTAGCGGGTTGTTTCTGCGGCTTCGGGGTATTCTGTGGAGGTACGGGGTGTTGAGCACTAGGAAAGTTGATGTCTGGAGTTGTGAGGGAGAATGACAGACTTTCCAAGTTCCAAAATTGGTCTAGTTCTTCTTGAAATTTCAGTAACTTCTGTTCAAGCTGAGTGGCACTTTCTTTGGATACCTGAACACCCTGAGGAACCTCTACCCTTTCAACCGAGTTCTCCTTTCTGACGTTGTTCAAATCTTCCATTTTTGCTTTGCCCCTGTTTTTGATAGGACTCGGAGGAGAGAAGGTGGAGGGCCCTTAGATCTTATGGAGTAGGATGACGATGCCAGAATGCACGAACTAACCTTTTAGGGAGGGGAATAAAAAGTAAAAACAACAAAAAGGTAACAAGTTAGTACGGATTCTGAGAAAAATATTGCAATATTTAAACACATAGCATAAGAGTATAAATCTTGTCCTAAATTGGGTGCCTCGTTGTGCCCGAGGTAGGCCTAGAAACAAGTTGATTTGGAGAACTTATAATGCTAAATTCCTCATTTTATTGATAAAATAAGACGAATCCCAAAACGACACTAAAACTACATAAAGTAAAATATCACTAATGGTCATTGGCCTTATTATGTTTCAAAGCTAAAAAGAAAAGAGACTCCTAACTATTTTATCCCAGAAGGACCTTCCCCAGACTCGGCATCTTTGGCTCCATCGAACAGCGTCACCAGCTCACGCAATCCCAGCGCAGATAAGCGCTAGCCAAATGTCCTCCTTCATTCCTCTCGGCGTTTTGGAAATTATCGATCCTCTGGATGAATTTCCATTCCAGCTCCACTAACCCTCGCTCCAAATGCCCTAGGCGCTTGTTAGCTCTGATAGCCATATCCTTCCATTCCTCGATCAACTTTTGATTGGCCTCTTGAATCTCCTGATGCTCACTCTCGCACTCCCTGATCCTTTTGCACAACTGATTGTACTTAACCTGTATCTCAGCCCTTTCATCGATGACCCTATGACCTCAAACAGACCCGGGCTGTCCTAACCCAGCATGAACTTCTTCTAGCTAACCTGGATAGTATGAGGTGTAGCCGGCATGATATCTATCAGGCTTTATGGAATCTGTTTCCAGGATGATCTTGTTGTTCCACATGTGTTGAGCTTGACATTTGTATGGGCTATTGTCGTCTTGGAAATCAGCCCTAAAATGATTCATCTTTTCGACCTTTGGTACGACTTGCTTCATCCCTACCTGCCTCATGACTCGGAGAGGGACATAGGGATAAGTTCCCCTCAGACTAATAAGTATAAGAAATGGAGTGTCCCTAGAGCGGATGATGAACTCTCTAGTGGGGAACCATTTGAACATCCACTACACCTTGTCTTCTTTCCAGTTTTCAAACAATTCTACCCATCCTCGAGCATCTCCTGGCTAAGCAAACATGTCGGTCATATAGTTCATTCTCTTGGGATGGTGAAAGGCTATATGATCGTTCCACGGACTTCCCGGAAGCTCTTGACGGTATCGACCCTTTTAGATATGTTCTATAAGCCAGAGTTGGAGTAGTAAGTTGCAACCCTCAAAATGACTGTCTCCTCATTGACAGTTCTCCAAGGCTCGGTAGATCTCAGCAACAATCATGGGCACTATGCTGAAAGGCTGCCCTCCAATTCCCTCTATTATCGTCTTGGTGACCATGGCTAGTCTGGTATGGATCCTAGCATTCTTCATGGGAAACACTATCATCCCCAAGAAACAGAACATGAAGATGAAAACCATCCCGTGGATATGCCCCAATGATGTGAGGGCGAATTCATCTGGATTGGTGCGGTAGGACTTGTTATGACCGTACCTCTCGTACGGGTAGTCGAGGGGAATATAGGAATCTTTCAAATAAGTAAAATCTGAGTTTTTCTTCAACCCTATCATTTTGAAGAAACCCCTACCCTAGTGGTTTTCTAGCATGAGCAAACCTGGAGTCTCCCAAGGAATACCGGCTAACCCACCTATTTCCTTGATCAATGGGGTCGTTTCAAGGTCCCCAAATTGAAATACTGCTCTATCACTATCCCAGAACAATGTCGCAGCCTCTATACTTTTGTTGTCCGGCTGAATTTCCAAAAGAGAGGGTAAGTTTCCCAAATACTTGCGGACGAGAGTCCGGTCACTAGAATGAAGGTCCTCCCACCAACTTAGCAACCTTGGATGAATGTTGGTTACCATGCCAAGTCTGGGGATTTCGTGCCTCATTTTCTGCAAAACAAAGCGTTATCCCTTACCCCACCGGACTCGACTATTTAAATCAATAATTAGCATAACAGCATTTAGTTCTCCAAATAAATGCACAGAGTATGGTATTGTCCGTTTGGGTTCCAGGGGAACCCAGTGGACTTTGGATAGGCTATCTTAAAGAGTCATTATATAGACAGCATAAATGACTCGAGTAAGTTTGACAGTGATGCATGAACAATTAAATAGAATAAGGTTTCTATGGAGTGCTAGACCGGTACCCTTGAGCGGACAACTCAAGAGAGAAAGGCACGGAACTGTCGACTGCAACGCTGATCGATTGGTTTTACCGCAAATATGCCTTTGCCAAATTTAAGGGGTAATAATATTGGAAGAGTGCAACAACTCATCAAGTGTTGCTATGGTATTTATTTGGAACGAGTGGAATATGATGTTGAAGATGAAATTACAAGAATAAAACAAATTGTCACATATTTTCACGTTTATAATGATTACAATAATTGCTCAGAAATTACAACGGTATTGAAGGAAAGCAGTAAATGAAAGAGTTAAAGAAAAAGAAACAAAAAGACAAATTAGTTTCAAATAAAGGCATTAAAAAAAGCAGTGGAGAAAATAGTAAAGTCACATATAACATGAAGTGGTAAAAGCTTAAAGAATCCCCAGCGGAGTTGCCATGCTGTCGACGCCCCCTTTTTCTCGCAAAATCGGGTTTACGACATTTGGGAAGACAACTCTATTCCCGTTTGGAAATTGTATTTTTGGATTTGAAGAGTCGCCACCTAATCATTAAGTGCATTAGGACACTAAGGGTTTTGAATTTGAAAACTAGAGCTCGGGTGAGGGCTAGAAATTATCTCGAGGGGAAGGTGTTAGGCACCCCTCAAGATCCACTAGTGTGGTTCCCGGCCATGCTATATTGTGACTTTAATGTAAACAAGAATACAAATAAATTTACACATAAGGGTTGCAAACAAGCATGTTGGGATCTCTAATTTGTTTGAGGGAGAGTCTAAGTCCAAGAATTAGTCAAGACATTGAATAAAACAAAGAAGAAAGAGTTAGAAGTAAAAGGAATAGTGCAGTGAAAAGCTAAAGGGGAGTTTTGGGTAATTTGAAAAGACAAGAATTTATTGATATTAAACAAAGTAACATAAGGAAAGGGGTCCTAAGTTTATAAATCACATGGATCATCCACACAACACCGGTAACCAATCGTACGCATAGTGTTATCGCGTGATCATCATCTCCATGTCTACCCTTCCCACCCCGTAAAGGCTATTTAAAGGTGTGGATTGGTCACGAATGCTTATTACATGCTATTACCCGTCCCGTCCTATAATTCCTAGAGGGTATTTAGGACCACTATCCCTACAGGGTAAGGTCTAGGCTGGACCCTTAGGTTTAAAGGACAAAATGCTAGGCGACATGCATAACAAGTAGGACTACACATAAAGGAACCATACAAAGGCAAATAAGAGGCTCACAGATCCCTCACAAGTAAACATGTAATTAGCACGTCTCAAACACATTTAAGGTCTTAAAAGAATGTGAGTTTATATATCAGTTTTAGCAGAAGGTTTAATCACAACCGAGTGATCCGAAGAGCGTTTGACATGGAGAAACACAACTAAGAAAACAATTGAGTAAGTAAAGGTAAGGAAACTGTTAAAACATCATTTGAAAAACAGGTAGAGAAAAATTGAAGTAGTTTAATTAGACAAGTATCAAAATAACGTGATCTTGGGCAGAAAAGTACCAGTAATTTAAAAGCTTAACAGAGCACGAATCAGGAAATTAGTGAGAGCCTATAAATATGAAACAGGTTTCCAGATGAAGGGATTTTCAGTAAAAGAGTGGACTTCGGAGAGACGGATGAAAAAAAGAGTTGGGAAAGATAAAAGGTTGAGTAGTTTGAAACTAGTAAAAAAGATCAATCATTTTTTATTATTAAGCTTAAAGCTTGCCTAGGCGATGTTTGTATTGCCTTCTTGTCTAAAAAAATGGCGAACATGCATATTGATTTCAGTTTTAAAGAGAAGACGCAGTCAAACAAACTTGTGTTGTTAAATTAAATAGCTGGTGAGGCGTTCAGCAATTGCAACCCTAAATAACATTATGTCTAATACACATAAAGCTCCTAAAGCATGGTCTCTAAATGCAATAGTAGTTTAATAACAGTTGTTCACTAATTACTAATTGAGTATAAAGTGAGTATAACAATCTGAAAGTAAAGAGCCTAAAGCAGGATATCTAGGTGTAAGATGCATGTCCTACGCATGGTTTCTATTGCACAAATTGATAAGTAAAGCCCTATAGACATGTTCTCTAGCTATTAATTAAACTAAGCATGCATAATCCCTCCCAATTTCACTACAACCCCAATCAGTTATTTACAAATTATTACAAACCATAATAGCTGGATTACATAATGAAAAATAAAATAAGAGGCTACTCTATAGGGAGCCTTTGACCAGGCCCGATCTTCCAACCTCACTTCTTTTGAGTTTCACAGCCTTGACCATGGTTTGGGTGCGACAAAGCTCCCTAAGGGCCCAATGGGCTCCTTGGCCAATACCAGCACCCAAACATTACCAAAATATTGAAGAAGTGCAGTGTGGAATTACCAACCTTGTACATCAAAGTTCAATGGGTACTCAAAGGTGCCCAAGGCAATTCTTACATGAAGGGGGTAAAACCTAAACTCTAGGAGTAGTGAGAGTGTGATAGAATTTTCTTTAAAGAAATTGAGTTGAAAGACAATCTTAAAAATGATCCATGTAGAGACAGTTTTGAAAGAAAAAACAATGGGATAGTTTTGACAAACTCAGAAACAAAATACATCATATAGTTCCGGGCAGTACACACAAACTGGGAAAAGGGAAGTGGGGTAAATAGTTCCCATGTAACAACACAGTTGCACCTAGATACCAAAGGAAAGCATTTCAAAACTTAGATAGTCAACTGTTTTCAACCAAAAGGGCTCATGATCACATGCTAAGAATGTACTGGGGCTAGGGAGTAGGAGAGAACATACATTAAGCAAACCAGTAGGAATGCAGGATTAATAGGAGGATAGTCACACAAGGGCATGCTAGTTTCAATAAGAACAGCAGAACCATAAGTAAAAGCATAGAAGAAACAAAATAAAGTCCAGCATGTATAAAAGCATATTGTTTTGGATGCTTCAAATCAAATAGAGGGAATACCAGTCAGGGATGAGATAGTGTAGAGCAGTAGTGTGCAGGGAAGTGAGCAGTAGTATGAAGACCAAACAATCAACAATGTATAGAACAGTATAAAAATATAGCAACCCCCAAAGATCAATCAGTCTTGGCTTTCAGCCGACTGAATAATCAGTAATCAACAAGAAAGTGGGAGAGGATGTGTGGAAAACAAGAGAGAACACTAAGTATGCTTATGTGTGTAAGAGAGAGTTTAGAGCAATGAACTTTCTTGTTCGTGTGTGTGATGTGCAATGTATCCGTGTGTAATGCAAAAGAGAATGGGGGTACTTATAGTTTTGAAAACAAGTGGAAAATAAGGTAACATGTATAGACTGATCACAGTTATGGAAATAATACCAATTAGAATCAATTAAAACCTCAGACTCCCTTCAATTAAGGAGTCCTAGTTCAAACGGGTACAAATTGTATTAAATAAGGAAAATTATTGTTTGCAAGACTGGTATTTCCAAAATAGGAGTAGTAAAAGTATACAAAATATTTCAAGGAAAGTATAAGGACAACATATTGTGCACACAAATTAGTTTAAAGAATCACGGATGAAATTGAAAATCACGGGGAATCAGTATTAAGTAAGGAGAGCATTTCACAAATAAGGAAGTGATTCAAAAATCAGTGTAAAACTTCTAAGGAAAACATATACAAATTCAGGGATTCGAAGAGATGCACAAAATCAGCAGAATATTTGGCAACCAATGAACAATTAGACCTATAAAACACAATAGGCATGAAAATCAGAGAACCCTAAGCAAGAAATCACAGAATCAATAGAAGGCTGGAACCCAAATAGCAAAATTAAAGCATGGAACTCGGAGAGTAACCAGAAGATCACACCAACAAGCACATAACACAAACATAAACCCATAATACTAAAAAAAATCAGAAGATATAGTGACTTCGAAAGGGTTCAGGAAACCCTAATTTTAAAAGAAAAACAAAACATTGAAAACTTGAACAATCGAAAAGATCTAGTGGAGAGTAGTGTAAAACACAAAAGAATAAGTCAAAAATCGTTTAAAAGACAAGGTTTTTAAGAAAATTAGGGTTTCGTTATAAACCAGTGAGAGGTAAGGAACCTAGCTGTGAAACTAATAATGATGCTCGCAGCACCATTGAACCATAAACCATTGGAGAAAGGTCGAAGACAAACCAGGCAGAGCTTCCGATGACCATCTTGTATGGTGGAGGCTTCTGGAGTCTCGAAAATGGAGGTAATCAACAAGACAAGGTTTCACGGCGGCTGGTGGTCGAGAGAAGTGAGGCTGGAGGTGGTCGGAGAGGCGGTTGATTCATCGGAGACGAAGGAGAGAACCAGAAGGTTCTAGAGAGAAAGGAGAGCAAGAGTCAGTGTAGAGAGAGAGAGAGAGACCATCTCTAAAATAAGGGGTATGGGGAAGGGGTTGTTAGATTTAATTTAGGAAATAAAACCTGGGCCGTTGATCTCACTTGATCAACGGCTCAGATTAAATCAAGGTTGTTCCGGGTCGATTAACTGAAATATGGGTCGGTCCAATCGGGGTTAGGAATGGGTAAATTGAGGGCTAAAATTTAAATCCGAATGGGCTATAATTGCAATGAAATAAGGCTAAATGTTAAATAGTCAGTTTTCCCCTTTTTATTTTGTATAAAATAGTTAAAATAATTTTTAAATAAATTAAAAGTAATGAACTAGTTAATAATGTATAAGTATTAATTTAAAAATACACGAAATAATTTAATAATTATGAAATGCTGTTAATTGTAAAATGGGTTATAATTGCAATTACATGCAATTTAGCTTTTAAATACCAAATAAATTTGTTAAAAAAATATGCAAAAAATCAAATTAATTATATTTTGGTGTAAATATGAGAATAAAATAAGTTATTCACCAAAAATAATAATTTTAGGAATAATTATTGAATTTTGTAGCATTAAAATAGGCAAACAAATTAATTTTAAAATCTTTAAAAATAAGGAAAAATACCAAAATTCTTGGGAATGCCTATATATGCATGTACATACTATTTTGAGAATATTTTGAGTATATATAAAATACACAGGGAAAAATTGGATATCAACAGGTACCGTCCCTGATGATAAGAAAAAAGCTCATGCGTTGCAAAAAAAAAGGTTGCTCGGTATTGTTTGAAGCAAGTTAATTTATATCAAAAAATTGATAACTGTGATTTTTACATATTTTATACCCATTCTTGCGTAGGCTTTGTGCGTAAATTGCCATAAATTAGTCCCAAAGCCGCGCAGAAGAGTTCAGAGACTGCCTAAGTCCATGTTGACCTGCGCGGTCCGCACTAATGTGCCACCCGGCCGCGCAGAAGAAGTTCAAAGAAGGTGTAATTTCCATGCTTACCTGCACGGTTCGCACTCCTTTCTACGCGGTCCGCGCCAAGAGGAGTTCAGAGACTCAGTGTGGTCCGCGTGAATGAAGTTCAGAGAGTGGAGTTTTTTCAAGTTTTCCACGCGGCTGTGCCCCATTTCTACGCGGTCCGCGCCTCACAGCCAATGCGGCCGGGCGACCTTTGTGCGCGGTCCGCGCCCCCAGTTTCAGAAGTAAGATATGAAGACCAAAGATCCCTACGAGGTCGCGCGGCATTTGTGCGCGGTCCGCGCCAAACCTATATGGGTATTTTTGTCCAGTTTTTCCTGTGTAGTATAAATAGAACATTTTACTTTTTTAGGTCAAGGATTGTATTAGATATAGCTGCTGCGCTCGTGAGACTCAAGTTTTAGCCTATTTTGGGCAATTTCATCTTGTTTTATCGTAGATTCTTGTAGATTAACTTTGTAGTTAATTAATATGTTGATTTTATCTACTATTTCTTCAATTTCTGTTCCTATTATGTTTAGCTAAACCCATTAGCTAGGGTAGTGGCTCAACCCTAGTGTGGGTAACTAATGGGTGTTATTGTTTAATGCTTGAATGATGTTGGGTGTTTGCTATTTGGGTTAATTTTATGGTTTAATTAGGATTTGGTGTTTGCAAAAACTGAGTCTAGCTTAGTGGGTCTTGACTCTTCTTGAGAAAGAGTGTCTATGACTCCAAAATTGACCCAACAAGGAATTGGGATGGACCCATGAGAATGGTAGTCCCAATTAACGGGTTAAACCTCGAGAGAGTAATTACCCAACTTGAACCCTAAGTTGCTTGGGCATATTGGCCTACCCAATTGGTCTCGAGAGAGTCAATTGGGCAAAATCATTCTCTCTACCAAGAGGTGTAAGAGTGAGTGCAATCGTGCAACGGTTATAGCATAAGTCCCATAATCATCATTCTTGTATTAGGAATCTCTACCCGTTAGTTGAACACCTAGGTAAATGCCACGACCCTAGTGCTTTTCTCTATCTTGCATACAACCTAGAATCAATATTTTAGTATAACTTAGCTTTAATTAGTAGCTATTCAATTATAGTTGATAATTATAAAAACCAAAAAATGGTAGGAGTACAATTAGGAGCCAAAACGCATTTCTAGACCAAATAAAATACTCAACTCCCTTTCTAGCTCCCTGTGGAAATTGACCCCGATACCACTATTGGGTAAAAGTCTTAGTGCCCACTCTTCCTAAGGTTGAGTCCGCCGCGATCACTTTTTGGCGCCATTATCGGGGAGCTTACGATGTTGACTATTTGCGTATCTAGTTTTGTGCTTTGCTTCTCTTTCCTTCTTTTTACTAACGCTATCTGTGTCGATCTATCAGGTACACATGGCTCTAAACGGAAATGTCCCTCTTGACAACGTGGTTGCGGGGGAGGAGGTTAATGATGTTGATCAAGATGAGCTCCAGGTAACACAAATACCACGGAGAGGTAGACATGCTAATGCAAATCTAAATGATCAAATCCCAGACCCTCCTCCGCCTCCACCAAGATTAGCTCCAACGGTCCTTCCGAACCAGGGTTATGCAAGTGCCATAGTTCCTCCCCGAATCCGAGCGGGGAATTTTCAAATCACCAATGTTATGTTGACACTTCTCGAGCAAAGAGGGTATTTTATGGGCGCCTCCGACAAAAATGCATATACGCACTTGAAGGGGTTCATAGATACTTGCTAGGGGAGTAAACAAACCAATGTGTCTGAGGATGCTTTGAGATTGAGGCTTTTTCCGTTCTCTCTTCGGGGGAAAGCATTGGATTGGTTAGAAAGGCTTCCAAATCATTCCATCACAACGTGGGATGAATTGGCGAACAAGTTCATTGCCAAGTTCTTTTCTCCAAGTCACATGGCGGCGCTGCGTGATGAAATTTTGGCTTTCAAACAAGAGCCAACGGAACCTTTGCATGAAATATGGGAGAGATTTAGAACTATGGTCAAAGAATGTCCAAATAATGATATGACTGATGTGATGATTCAACAAACATTTTATAGGAGCATCAACACAACAAACTAATGTATTGTGAACCAATTGGCGGGTGGAAATTTTATGAAGCTCCCGTACAATGAAGCTTGTGATGTGTTAGATGAAATGGCCGATACTTCTTCGGCGTGGCAAAGCCGGGCAAACGTTCCTCAAGGTGATCCTAATGTCATACATTTGCATAAGGAGTTGCATGATCACGGCCAAGCTATTGCCGAACTTACAACAATAATGAACCAATTGGCGAAGGGACAATTGCAACAAGTTCAAAACCCGCTCCAAGTCAATTCCATGGAAGGAGTGAATATGTTGAAAAGAAGTCAAAGAAGGCAACAACCTCAAGGAAGTTGTGACAACTATGATGATGGTAGTGGTTATTCAAACGAGTGCTATGATGAGCAAAGTGAGGATTGTCAATGTGTTAACAACTACCAAGGAAATAGAGGAAATCAAGGCAATCAACAATGGCGATCTCAAGGGAATTGAAGTAATCAACAAGGAGGTGGAAATTGGAGTAACAATAATCAACAACAAGGCGGTGGAAATTGGAATGGGAATAACAAAAACAACAATTGGGGGAATCAAGGTAACAATGGTGGAAATTTGAATGGAAACAACAACAACAATTGGTATAATAACAATGGTCAAGGGGGGTGGAACAACAATGGTGGTCACGGTAATCGGGGGCAAGGCTTTCAAAGGCCTCCAATGTTTCAATAACAAAACAACCCGCCACCGTTTCAATCTCAAGGGTCGAGTTATTCGAGCAATGAATTTGGGAGAATTGAGGTTATGTTTGAACAAATGATGAAGAAGAACTAAGACTCTAAGGCGCAATTGGCTTCACACAACACTTCCATCCGTAACTTGGAGGTGCACCTTGGTCAAATTTCACAATCCTTAAATACTCGCCCAAAGGGTGCTCTACCAAGTGACACGGTAGTGAACCCTAAGGGTGGGCACAACAACCATGTGATGGCGGTGACCACACAAAGTGGACGAAGCAGTGATGTGCATGCCTCAAGAGAGGAACAAGTCATGGTGGATGAAGATGAGTTGTGTGATGATGATATGCTTACAGGGGTTGATGATGTAGTGGAACCAAGTTCAAGAAATGAAGTGCAAATTGACATTCATGAGGTTGAGGAGGAGGCACAAGGGAACGTGAACCCGTCTAGGGAACATGTGATAGATATGCCCAAGCAACCCGAACCGGAGGTGCCAAAAGCCAAGGCACCCTTGCCTAGGCCTCCTCCGCCCTACCCTCAACGTTTGGCCAAGGAAAAAGCTGATAACCAATTTAAGAAATTCATTAATTGATGAAGAGTTTGACTATCAATGTGCCTTTGGTGGAGGCACTCGAGCAAATGCCAGGGTATGCGAAATTCATGAAGGATTTGGTTACAAAGAAGAGATCAATGGAGTGTGAGACAATCAACATGACCCATCAAATGAGCGCAATTGTACACTCCATGGCTCCTAAACTTGAGGACCCCGATGCATTCACTATCCAGTGCACTATTGGAAACGCTGATTTTGCGAAAGCCCTTTGTGACTTGGGGGCGAGTATCAACTTAATGCCATATTCGGCTTTCAAAACCTAGGGAATCGGGCAACCTCGCCCGACTTCAATGAGGCTCCAAATGGCGGATAGGTCAATGAAGCGGCTTTGGGTATCATCGATAATGTCCTTGTTCATGTTGATAAGTTCTTCTTGACGGCCGACTTCGTGATACTAGATTGTGAGGTGGACTTTGAAGTCCCAATTATCCTTGGAAGACCTTTCCTAGCAACGGGGAAGGCTTTGGTTGATGTCGAAGCGGGAGAGTTGACCTT
>MU669229.1:4819-14958 GCA_026770625.1 Nicotiana glauca
GGGGGGAGGTGGGAGGGGTGAGGAGAGTTGCATAAAAAATATTTTTCTAAAAAAAATTATTTTCTACTCTCTAACCAAACAATAGAAAATATTTTCCGGAAAATGTTTTCCAATTACCAACCAAACAAGAGAAAATAAGTGATAAAACCACTCATTTTCCATGAAAACATTTTCATGGAAAACATTTTCCATGGAAAACATTTTCCTTCATACCAAACACACCACCCTTAGTCTTATTAATTCGCAACTTGACCAATTTTCAAAACTAAAATAGATTAGGTTAACTCTTCGTTCTAGTTAAATCTTAATCAAGTCGAGTTTAATTTAGTTTTGACTTCACTTGGACTTGTAACTTCTTTTGACTACTAGATTAGATTACCATAGCAATAAGATGAAAAATCTCAATTTTTCAAAAGCCACACCCAGAGTTATATTCTTATTAAAAGCATTAGAAATGTATTAGAATTAGAAGTCTAATATTACGTTGAACCAAGACAATGAGCTTGCTGAATCTGTTTTAAGCTACAACCAAGCGTAATTTAAATGTAAAAAAGTAATCTGGAAATTTTAAGTCATATATTTTTTTTTTGCAATATAAACAAGAGACTCTTACAAGTAACTTAAGTATCTCTATCCAGAAAGGCAAATTTTTAAATTAAAAAAAAAATTATTGTTAAAATAAAAAAAGCTAAAGAAACTAGCGCCCTGATCCATGTTCAGAAGGAACACATTACAAGTTTCAACTTTTAATCGCATTATTTATCTCATCGAAGTTTGGCATCATTGTGTTTGCTCCCCTTGAATGCTGAAAGAGAGAAGAATGATCTTGTTGCTGAAACATAAAGCACCAGAATATTGAGGACAAAGAACATACACATCATTATCATGTAATGTTACAAGTTATGGCAAAAAAGTAAGTCAAACTGGAATAGAAAATAGTTGTTACCTTTTGTTGTAGTCATCGAAACTGAGATATGGCTTTCTTGCAATTTCTGAGCAGAAAATCTGCCTATACCATTTGGTGCTGCAAACAAGAATGTTCATTTAGGTTTATCAAATTAGGATAATGCACAAAAAATCCATAACAAAATGAACCACAGTCCATCTGACAGCATTTTTTTTTTTTTTGATTTGCACCTGGTATCCGAGTCTCTAAGAGCCCCGACTAATCCCGGGGATGCACAGGCCCTCGGCAAGGACTTTCCCGCAAGTGCACCATGGTTAATTCAGGTTTTACCCAGTCCGATGGCCCTCAGAAATCGTTTGCACCCAGTGGGTTTCGAACTTGAGACCTTGAAAGGGAGCAAACCCCAAGGCTCAAGTCTATTGCCACCAACCCCTGAGGGTTATCTGATAGCATTTTAACACTTGCATATGTGCAAATGATTAAAATTAACAGACCAACTTAAACAGTCAATTAGAAAAGACAGAGGGGCTTGAAAAACCAATTGATGTGAAGCAAAAACAAAATACCAGATAGCTCGTAGACTTCAGATAATGACGACTTCTGTTGCCCAGCATTTTTTGCATGAAATGTAGCCTTCTTAACTAGATTGTCAGAACTTCTCTTAGTGAGAGTTTTAGAATCCTCTGCGTCATCCTCTCCTTCAGAAAATACAGAGGGGCTTGAAAAACCAGTTGAATTTGCATCGGTCTTACTCTTCCGAGCAAACTTCAGAAGTCGCTTAAAACCTTTAGGCGCATCCTTCTGATAGACCATGGTTGGAGGATTCTTAGCACTACCCCAGTCAATAACGTCAGTTTCACTGTTGTCTTCGAGCAGCATTTGAGAAACAGAATGACAAACTCGTGGACTTGAGAGTCTTACAGGTACAACATCATCCAGAGATCCATTATTACAGAAATCACCATCACTTGGAATAGACTGATCCTCGTGTTCCTCTATTTCCACCCAGGCACTAGGTGAGATGTGTGGTTCTCCTTCAACCTTTGTTTTTGTTGTAGAATCTTCAATCTGTCCAAAATCATCCGTGTCCTTTGGAGTAACCTTATCAAACCTTTCTGTGTTTTCACATATCTGGGGGGTTTTTGCCTGAGCTTCAGAGTCTTTATCTTCATGGACTTCTAAATCTTCAAGACCCCTATCCTGCAGTTGATTAACAGGATCAAATGAAACAGAAGCCATCTCTTCCTCTTCCATTTTAACTAAATCTACAGTGTCTGCCACACACTCTTCAGGCTGAGATAAAACTTTAACCTTTGTCACTGGACTAAGACCAGATCCAGTGCCTGAGCCCTTACGAAGAAAAGGCTTTGGTTCCTTTGATTCCAGAGGCACAACGCTACTTCTCTTTGTCACCTTGCTGAGCTTAGGTTTCGCTGAGGAAGCAGAATCTTCAGACGCAGGCTGAACTTTGGATCTTCTAGGTTTGCTAGTTTTTGTCACAGTTTCTAACTTCTTTTCACTTACACCTTTAACGCTCTTTTTGGTACCATGCTGTGTTTCTCTCACGGTCTTTGGTTGTAATCTCTCAACCTTTGTAGCGGTTGGCACCAGCTGTGATATTCTGCGGGTAGGTGTAGGACCTGCAGGACTTTTAGCAGGTGATAGTCCTGCAGCTCTTGGTGAAGGTGCAGATGACCATGACTTGCGGATTGCTGGCAACGTTGAAGGCTTCGATGGAACTTTCTTTACAACTGCAGATTTAGGAGTTCCACTTTTGGGATTGGCAGGTTCAGACAAGTTCTTCACTGCTTTCTGTGTTCTCTTTATACTTGATTTTTTATTATCATTAGTTGCATTTCTTAAGACCATCTCCCCTTTTCTCTCTTCATGATTTTGCTGTAGTGCTTTAATTTGCTTTTCCTTCTCTCCTTGCTTCCTGGTAGTTTCACCACGAAGTTTCTCATCCCTCTTTTCTATGTAATGATCATAGAAACCACCTCTACACTCGTTGGAAAGACGTTGGAGTTTTCTACCACTAGGTGCCAGGTTCTGATATTTGGTACGTTTGGTTTCCATCATTTTCATCAGCAATTGGTTTAGTTCTGCTTCCTTTTTCCGAGTCCATTCAACTGAGGCGTTTAATTTCTCACTTGTTTCTTCACACTGGCTAGGGAGAGACGCCTCTCTCTTTTCCTCAGGAATAGATGCTCTTTCTTGAGGTGTGTTTGGTTTGCAATCATTGTCAGCAGCCTCAGCATGATAGCTTTCTGGAGTTGGATGAGACTCTGGATTCATTTCTGAAGCACTCTCGATTTCATGATCTTCCAATTTATTGGAAGCTAAGGAAGCTACTGGATCACGAGAAGCAACATTTACAGGGTTAGCATGTTCACACACCCCTGAACTCCATCTTCTCAATACCGCTTTATTAGCAACTGAGACATTCAATGATGACTTTGTCTTCTGAAAATCTACTGTCTGACCTCTCTGTTTGCTTTCAAAAAGATTAATTGCATCTTGCACGCTTATTCTTTGTACATTGTTCTCAGATTTTTTTGAGGTTTTCTCACATTCTTCCCCATCATCATTATCGCTTGCAGATTCATCTTTATGAGAGAATGACCTTTCCCTGGCAGGAATGAAATTCAGACTCTTTATTGTTAAAGCAGTGGATCTTCGTGATCCAGAGCGCCCAATTTGGACTCTTCGCATTGGAGATGCAGACCTCCTTGGTGATGCAGATCTTATAAGAGTCCGACTCCTTTCCACCGCTGGTTGTTCCTCCTCACTTGTCGAAGATGATTCCTCACTTGCTGATGAGATTTGCCTCTCAAGCTGAGTAGCTTTTGCAGGAGAGGCTCTATACTTCACAGCTGTATCTGACTGTGATGCTCTCGATGACTTACAATTCCTCCCTTCTGGACCAATTTTCTCAGTCCTGACATCGTTGTTAGACAGAGATGGTTCTTTAGCAAGAAAAGCACCAGTTTTGTTTTCCTGCTGCAGTGCAACAAACTTCTGCAGACAGTTCCTAAAATAGACAGCACATCATCGGTCATTACCAGTTGCACATATTTCGGTTCTAGAATATTCAATTTCAGCTCATTGATAGGTAGAAGGAGCCTATTTACAAATTAAACTACATATAAAAGAAATACATCCATTGCTTCAATTTTTCAGTTTCCAAAGTCCTATTGCCCCAAGAAAGTGAACGCTCCCCCCTCTCCACATTATTTAAGAAGAGTTTGGATGGAGAATTTTGCAATCTCTCCTTAACGAACATTTGTGCAGATACAATCTCCAATCTAAACTGGTCAAACTAAGAAGCACTAAAGGTCTTCAAGATGGAATTTCCTTGTATGAGCAAGGGTAGCTAAGTCGCCTTAATTCTACAAAGGGAGCAGTCATAATATTGTCAAAATCGGAAATCAAGTCTCTCCTCTCAACCAAATGAATCTATGTCACTAGAACAGGTTGGGAAGACCTCCGATCAACACATTGACAATTCAAAAATACCCCTCACAATTGGAGTACTTCACTTCCAAAATTCCTCTTACTATTAAGTTCTGTTAGTTGACCACTGAATCGAAGGATAATAATTTCTTCCCTTATAATATGATCACTCAAAGTAGAATAGCAAACTAAAAAGCTTATACAAATGAAAAGAATTGGTGTTAGAACATACAAATTACTACATAATTTTGTTATATGTAAAAAGAAAACCCTTCTGGCTTCAGGCGCCTTTCCTATCCATTAGCTTACCTTAAGTCAACAGCTCCAAAATAGTAAGAGAACTTTTCTATGTTAGTGATATCCTCAAAAGAGCATTTGGTGCCAACAGCTTTGTCAAAAACAGCAGCCAATTCCCCTGCTAGTGCAGCGAGCCTCAAGTCCATTGCGCGCAACAATTCGTTCCTGTTAACCGTGAGGATTTTAGGAGATGCTAGAATAATTACAGAATTTAAAATTTCAAGAGTCTCAAGGACATACTTGGAGGCATCTGATGAAGAAGGGTGATCATCAGCCTGGATAGAAATCAGTAATCATGTTAGCTTCACATCATGTAATCATATATAAGAAATAATCTCTGAGAAATAAAAAAAGAAAAAAGAAAAAAGGATGACTCAGGAACAGGGAGAGATCAAATTACATCAACTGTTGATGCCGCCCTATTTGAGTAGTTGATGCCTGCTGAAAATAAGAGAAAGAAGGATGTAACGCGTTCTGCGGTTCGTTTTTCTTTTTATGGACAGTCTATGAAGGGTAGGTTGCATAGCCAACATAGTCCAACTAGTCTGGACATAATTCAAAGCAGAAAAGGACAACAACAACAACAACAACAATAACAACTAAACCTCAGTCCCAAACAAGTTGAGGTGGGCTATATGATTCCTTAGTCACCATGTTACTTCATATAAACTCATCTCAGGCAAATAATATACAAAAATAAATAATAAAGAGTATAGTAAAACTAACCTGTTTCCCTACTCCCAACATGATCTTGGGGACCCTAAAAGAGTAAAGGAGCTTAGTATTCTGCTTGTCACGTGTTTCTATGAAATAACTGAAGGGGCAAAAGGATGTTAAAAAAATAAAGCACCTTTGAATATAAAGAAACATGAAACTTCCGAGCATCTTCAAGCTGTGATATTTCATTTACCATCGCCTTGACCACATCAATTATATCTGATGAATTGATAATACGAAGAAATCTTGGGGAAAAAAAAGAGGGATTTGAAGTGTGAGACGAAAACTTAGAACTAATAAAGAATTAGTTTGAAGCAAATGATGCTGTCTGACTGAAACCTGATTAACGTGGATTTCGTAAACCATTTAGCATCGCTAAGATTTCCCAGAGGTTTAAATTTGAAACTGGAATCTGATCCTTTGTAGTGCAAAGATTTGATTTTGGGAGAATGCAGCACTAATTGCTCTAGAAGCCCAGAGGATGCTGCCTCTACCTTTTTGCCATAGCACATATGTGCCTCATACCTGCGTTAACATTCTCAATAAATTGTTGAACAAGCTCATTTGTGATCCAAAGTAGCATCCATGTCAAGTTCATTAATCATTTTTGTTAGTTAAACAAGATCATTTGTGATCCAAAGTAACTATATATACGACCACAACAGGTCATTTTAGTTAGTTGTACTTGGCCAGTGAATTGTCAGTCTTAAGATCTTATCCACACTTCATTTTGACCAAAGAATACAATGAGTGAAAATTGATCAAACCACTTAAAGATTTAATTGCAAGAACCAGAAGTGACAAGAAGGAAACAAAGATCAATGAAGGACCTTATGACATTTTGGTGAGATAAAGAACTACTACTATATTGTAACAACAACATCAACCTAGTAATCATCCCACTAGTGGGGTCTGGGGACGGTAGAGTGTACGCAGACCTTACCCTTACCCCTCCGGGATAGGGAGGCTGTGTCTCCTCGGCTCAGAGACAAAATACTACTATATTGTAACATGATTGAAAATAGTTTAATAGAAAAAAGAAGTATAACCTGCCCTGGCTTGGAAAAATCTGAAATTCAACATACTCAAGCAAAACATCAGCATCTACACCTCCCTCCATTTTGATCTCTCAAAAGTAGTATTCAACCTGGTGAAACAAAACCAAATTACACTATCCCTATATAAGAATTCTCTATAATCTGACAGAAAATTCATCGTTT
This sequence comes from Nicotiana glauca, assembly GCA_026770625.1. Taxonomy (NCBI): domain Eukaryota; kingdom Viridiplantae; phylum Streptophyta; class Magnoliopsida; order Solanales; family Solanaceae; genus Nicotiana; species Nicotiana glauca. Next base: position 11,414 of record MU669229.1, read on the forward strand.
GCATTAAATAGAAACTCATCAAACATACATTGACTTCTAACAAGAATTCATTTAATTATCAAGAACAACAAAAAAAAAAATAGCTGTCGAATCAACACATCACCTGATCAAGATTTTCAGAAGAGAATATAATATTGTTTAAGGAAACTAAAATTTAAGCAAGATTGCCTAAACTATTTCTTAAACAACCAAACAAGCAGAGCAAAATCAAATACAGTGAAAGGTAAGTAAACCGGAATTGAGGTAACACAATGAAGACCCACTAACCCACATTCAACATCAGATCTACCAATTAAAATAAAAATCCAATCTTGCAATTGCAAATGCATAAGAAGTCATTGTTCTATATGCATTAACTCATATAAGTAATATTCTTATGTGTGTGTGTATGTAAAATGCAAAATGCATGTTAATTGAAAGAAAGCAACTTACTGAAAATGAGCAGAGGACAGAAGAAAGATTTTATAAATTTGATGAACATCTCAATTCTCAGGTGGGATTTGAAGGGAAAACGTGTAAAAGTTATAGGCTTTTTTCTTTAACTTTAAACTTATGGGACAGTGTGTGTTGATTTGAAAATATTAAGCATTTGCACCAAATCAAAACGCATATCATTGTTTTTAAAATAGGAATTATTACATAATTATGATTAATTAATTCAAAATTCGAATTACTATTTGATTTAATTTGCTACCAAACGTTTTCTGAAAGTGCAAAAAGGATAGTGATTTTTTATTAGTACAAAACAATGAAAGACAAAGAAAGCAGTCAATGTATAATGAATGTTTATTATTGCACCGAACGTATAGGCTCTGGATGTCACGTTTCTCTACCACTACTACTACTATTTCTTTATTGATTTTTTTCAAACTTAGTTTGATTATTAAATTACTGAGTGGCCCTCTCGTCTTCATATTGTTTTTGTGATGTGATTGTGTTGTTATTACCTTTTCCTTCCCTTCTTCTTGTGGTTTAGTAATTTTTGTATTTGTGGCAATTGTAATCCTTAATGTGCTGAGTCCGGAATTCAATTGTGGTTTTTTTGGACTCAAAGTATCTTAAATAAGTGTTAAATTTTTTTTTACCTTTCTATATATAACGCATAAATACAACACGTTATACCTTAACAGTAACTTTTGTCGTTAAGGTATAGCGTGTTATATTTACACGCTATATATACTAACAATTTGACTGACAGCTATAGCGTGCTGTATTTTTACGCTCTATATATAGCGTACAAAAATAAAATGTTATACCCCTGATTATGGACCCACCAATAAGTTAACTGACATAACAATAATTCAAATGTGTATATAGTATATTTAAAGAACAATATACATAAAAAATTTCAACCCCCCGAGCTAGCCATTTCCTATATAAAGTGGTTAGGATTTTAAGAAAATTCATTCACAAAAAATGTAACACCCGTTCAATCTTTTCTTCTTGTTAAATTCTCAAGCATTTTTTCGTACTGTCTGAAGAGCGTAGAATAAGAGTTTCATTATATTGAGGGGTGGGGTTGTGATGGAGAATAACTCTGTGAGGTATAGTTTATCTCCATGGGGTCATGTTAAATTATCAGTTACAATGAAGTACAATAAATTGATATCGTTGTTACGCAAAAAAATGAGTGTGAGGAAACGTTCAGTGATACTTAAAGTGACCGGAAGATATTCATATTCTGTCACTCCGCAAGGGGCTACTTTTTACTTGGAGTTAAACATCTAAGATGATGAAACTTTGAGGGATTTTATGAGGACTCTGGATGAATACCGAAAATTTCTTGTAATCAAAATATTGGATATGTACGTCAACGTCGAAGATGTTCCTAAGAATGAGGTTGCCAGACAGGTTTCGGATAATCCCTAGTCATCGGATGTTATTATGGAGCAGTTTTTGCCGGACAATTTTCGGGTGAAAGAGTTTTTCTTGATTTAAACTTATCACCGCCTGCTTTACATAATTCACAAGACTAGTGGTAAAGTTCAATTTTTTTTGTGTTACGATGTACATTTTTATTGTATTGAATTTGTATTAACGTTCATATATTTAACAGATTACCGGCCGGATATGAATTTTACAAATTATGAACCCAAGCATAGCTTTGGTGTGTTGGATCATGGTGGTCCATCCGGTAGTCATCACCTAAATAAAAATGTTCATCACGAAATTTCATCACATTACGACTTGTAAGTGAAGTGATACAACTATATGGCAAGTATTTATTAAATTCAGTAGCTTATTATTTTGTTGATTGTGCAGTGAAAACGAGCAAGTTGAACCATATGTACTCACTCAATTGCTCGAAGACGACGTATTAAATCGGAATCTGGAAGATGCACAGAGTGAGAAAGAGAACAGTGATTACGACAACAATGTTGATTAATCTGGAGACGATACACCCTTTCCTCGTGAGGATGGTGATGAGAAGGATGAGAAGGAAGGACCTAATTTGACGAGAGAGTATGCTCCACCCCCCCCCCCCTAGACGAAGAGTGTACGAGTCCCAAGTGTCGTTTCATTCAAGGGAGATTCCTTACCTAGGTAACTTGCCAAGCATTCTAGATGTAGAAGCTCTCATAAGGGATTTTGATGAAATTCGGACAGCAATGCGGGATGAGTCTAGGCCAACGGTGCTGGCAAAGGGCATTGTTGGCCCAAGTTCAGGTGAAGTTTTGAAGAATGACAAATGAACTCAGTCATGGACTAGGTCCATCATGTGAGGCACAGTGTTTATCAACCTATACATGTGATATGCACGTGAAGGAGATAAGTCTCAGTGATCAAGAAGCAATATCTCCTAAACTGATCGAAAAAGTTGCACATTGGATAAGGATTGAAAGTCTCCTTATGAGAAGAGAATACAATCCGGATAAAGGATAGGGTTGGAGTTTGTGTTGTTCAAGGACTCAACTTCGATGGAAGATCAGCAATTGAGTCTTAATCAAACTCTAATTACTAATTCATTAAATAACAGTGATTGTTCTCTTTTACATGCATTGCACAAACACAGAAGTTAAACTAAATTGAGAGCAAAAGAGCGAGGCAATTTTACAAGCAATTTATGTGAGATTCAAGTGTGCATTCCTGAAGCTACTTGGACAAGATGGAAGAACCAATTCCATTGTATTTTTCTTTTATTCTAGTTTAATTGTAGTAGGTGGTTTAAAGTTGTACCTTTCAGCTTTCATAGAAGCAATTATATTTGGTACTTTGAGTATTCAAGTTAGAGTTAACTTGAAGTTGTCGCAACAACTGAGGCTGTGTGCCACAACAAGATTAGAGTTTAATCCTTAGGTTTACAAGAGTTTTGTAAATGCTGTTTTAGCTCAGTGATTTTAGTGGAAGTTTGGAAAAATCCTACCGAGTAGTAGGTCGTGGTTTTTTCACCTTTTGAGCCAAGTGTTTTTTACGTAAAAATCTCTGTTTTCTTTATTTTATGTACCTTTAATTCCACAAATAGTAGTAGAAAGTATACCTAGAAGAATCAGGTTCTTCTAGAGTGAAAATTGGGTACAACACAAATCACCCCCCCCCCCCCCCCC
>MU669233.1:7344-17489 GCA_026770625.1 Nicotiana glauca
AAATAAAGCAACAATAAAAAGAACACCAGAATTAACGAGGTTCGGCTAATTTTGCCTACTCCTCGGACACAACCAATATTTTTTTTCACTCCAAAAATACAAGTGAAATAATACTAAAGAGAGAAGATACAAATGCCTTAAGAAGATAAGAAGGCAAATGAGAGGTGTGTTAAATCCTAAACATTAGGCCTTCTTTTATAGGGGGAAAATCCCCCCCAACTTAAGTCTCCCACCGATGTGGGACTGCTGTTTTGCCATATTCAACAAATCTCCACCTTGGCAAAATTCCACATCTTCAATTTTCTCTCAGTAACAAATTTTGGTTGTGTCTTCATCTTCAATCTTCAGTGTTCAACAATGTTGATCAAATCCAAACAATGTTGAAACTTGATCGCAGTCACCACCTTTGTCAGCATATCAGCAGGATTCTCCGTAGTATGAATTTTCTTCACCGTGACTCCACCTTCTTCTATGATTTCTCGTACAAAATGATACCGAACATCAATGTGCTTCGTCCTTGCATGATAAACTTGGTTCTTCGCTAATTGAATAGCACTTTGACTATCACAAAAAATTGTGATACCTTTTTGTTCAACACCAAGCTCCTTTAGCAATCCTTGAAGCCAAATTGCCTCCTTCACAGCCTCTGTAATAGCCATATACTCTGCCTCTGTTGTAGACAAAGCAACTGTTGACTGCAAAGTAGACTTCCAACTAACTGGTGCCTTTGCAAAAGTAAACACATAACCAGTAGTTGATCTTCGTTTGTCCAGATCACCCGCAAAATCTGAGTCACAATATCCAACTACAGACTGATTGCTTTCCTGCTCAAAAACTAACCCAACATCTACAGTATTATGAATATACCGTAGAATCCACTTCACAGCTTGCCAATGCTCCTTTCCTGGATTATGCATATATCTGCTAATAACTCCAACAGCTTGTGAAATGTCAGGTCTCGTACAGACCATTGCATACATCAAGCTACCAACAGCATTTGCGTATGGTACCTTTGACATATACTCCCGTTCAGCTTCATCCATTGGCGACATAGTAGTACTTAGCTTAAAATGGGGAGCAAGTGGAGTACTAACTGGCTTAGTCTTGTCATCTATGCCAAAACGTTGCAGTACTCTCTTCAAATATTCTTTCTGAGATAAACAGAGTTTCTTTGAACGTCTATCTCTTATTATCTCCATGCCAAGAATTTTCTTCGCCTCACCCAGATCCTTCATCTCGAACTCCTTCTTCAGTTGAATCTTCAACTTATCAATTTCTTCCGAATTCTTGGAAGCTATCAACATATCATCAACATATAGGAGAAGATATATAAAGGAACCATCTTTAAGCCTGCGCAAATACACACAATGATCGTATTTGCTTCTCTTGTACCCTTGCTGCAACATAAACTTGTCAAATCGCTTGTACCATTGTCTAGAAGATTGTTTCAATCCGTACAATGATTTTTCAAGTTTGCACACCATATTTTCCTTTCCAGCAACTTTGAATCCTTCTGGCTGAGTCATGTAGATTTCCTCCTCCAAGTTTCCATGTAAAAACGCAGTTTTTACATCCATCTGAACTAGTTCCAAATCCAATTGTGCTACCAAAGCCAACATAATTCTAATGGAGGAATGTTTTACAACTGGAGAAAACACTTCATTGTAATCAATTTCCTCCTTTTGAGCATATTCTTTGGCCACCAATCTTGCTTTGTAGCGAACATCTACTTGGTTAGGAAATCCTTCCTTCTTTGCAAATACCCATTTGCACCCAATTGCTTTCTTTCCCTTCGGGAGATTGGCCAATCTCCATGTATGATTCTGATGAAGGGACTGTATTTCATTATTCATGGCAATCCTCCACTTATCTTCTTCTGAACTTTGGACTGCGTCTTTATAAGTGGTAGGAACATCATCAGCTGCAATTGCGGTTGCACAAGCAACTGTCTCTATGAGACGAACAGGTTTTGTTATTTTCCTTTTTGGCCTGCTGGTTGCTATTGATTCAAGTTGTTGTTGAGGTTCATGAGTTGGAATCTCCTCTACTGGCTCTCCTTCCAGAGGATAATCTTCATTTGTTTCCCCTTCTGCTTCTTGTGTAGGAAAAATAAATTTTTCCTCAAACTCCACTTGCTTAGAAGCACCATTATCTTGTTTGTTATCTTCATTTGTTACCTTATTTACCATAGCAGATTCATCGAAGGTAACATCCCTGCTGAATATTACTTTCTTTGTCATAGGACACCATAAGCGGTATCCTTTGACTCCAGAAGTAATCCCCATAAAAATAGCCTTCTTTGCCCTTGGATCCAATTTTGACTCTGTCACATGATAATATGCAGTTGAGCCAAACACGTGCAAAGAGTCATAATCTACAGCAGGCTTTCCATACCATTTTTCAAATGGTGTCTTGCCATCAATAGCAGCAGATGGTAAGCGATTAATGAGGTGGCATGCATATGTAATTGCCTCAGCCCAAAATTCTTTGCCCAAGCCAGCATTGGACAACATACACCGTACCTTCTCCAGCAAGGTCTGGTTCATACGTTCTGCCACTCCATTCTGTTGTGGTGTATGTCTGACAGTAAAGTGTCGGACGATGCCATCATTTTCACAGACTTTATTGAAATGATCATTTTTTATTCACCTCCATTGTCTGTGCGAATACATTTGATCCTTCTGCCTGTTTGATTCTCCACCATCGTCTTCCATTTGAGAAAAATTCTCAGTACTTCATCTTTGCTCTTCATTGTATACACCCATATTCTTCGGGAAAAATCATCAACAAAGGTTACAAAATAGTGCTNGATGGCTATTTTTTAAACTTGAAAACGACTAGTTTTTGAAGACCAACGGCTAGATTTTAAAATTTGACCATTGATCTTTTTTAATTTTTTTTTTTAAATTATAGCTGTTAGGTCTGGTTGAACCGGCCCAGGCACGCCTGCCTGTCCCGGGCTCGTGGGCTTCTTGAACTAGACGAGCCCGCCATGGGCCTTGCGCACCATTTGGGACCGGCCCACAGAGACCGGCCCAATAGGCCTATTTGGCCCGCGGTCCCGGTCCGGTCCCGGGCTGGGCCCGGCTCACAGTGCAACAGTAATCTCTTGACACAAAGAATGGATGAATCGAGGATCACGATCAGTCACAATAGTTCTCGCGGACATGTAATGAGATAACACCAACCACAAAAGCCTCAGCAAACGTACGAGCAAAAGAAGTGGATGGTAAAGGTATAAAATGCCCGAACTTTGTAAGCCGGTCAACCATTGTCATTATGGTGGCTTTTCCCTTGGAACTAGGTAAGCAAATAATAAAGTCCATCTCTATATCCTCAAATATCGTATCCGGGATTGATAGAGGTTGTAAGAGACCTGTGGGGTGATGATGAATATCTTTCATTTGCTGGCAGATCTAACAAATGGACATAAAAGATTGCACATCTTTCTTCATATTTCTCCAGTAAAAATAAGAGGCCACACGGTGATAGGTCCTAGAAACCCAACCATGTCCACCAACTGTAGAAGCATGGGATTCGTGTAACAGTTGCTGACGAAGTAGTGAATCTGCATGAATTACCAAACATCCATTATAAAAGAGCAACCCCTCTTTGAAAACATAATCACTACGCAACTTGAGATATTGGTCAAGTTGTTGTTGAATTTCCAGTAATTCGGGAAGGCTTCGGTTCAATTCCTTTAACTCGTTAACTAACGCCGGAATTTGGACAGAATGCCATAAAATTAGCTTTAGAATTACGTGACAATGCATCAGCAGCCATGTTTTGTTTTCCCGGCCTATTAATAATGCGAAAATCATAGCCCAGTAATTTGCTCAACCACTTCTGTTGCTCCGGAGTTTGGATTGTTTGAGTGGTAAGATTTTGACGTGCCTGTAGGTCAGCGTGTATTGAAAATTTGCGTCCACGTAAATATTGTCGCCATTTACCAACTGCCTGGGGGATAGCAAACATGTCTTGGTGGTAAGTAGAATCGTTGCATGCGAGGGCTTAATTTTCGGCTAAAGAAAGCTGTAGGATGGCCCATTTGTGATAAGATTGTGCCTATCGCCACACCAGATGCATCAGTTTCTAGCTAAAATTTCTGACTAAAATCAGGAAGTGCAAGAACAGGAGTCGAACTTAGACACTTCTTCAAGGTTTCAAATGCTTCCTGTGTTTGCTCATTCCATTGGAATGCATCTCTGCGCAATAGTTCGGTGAAAGGAGCTGCAATGGAAGCATAATGATAGATGAATCTCCGATAATATCCAGTAAGACCTAAAAACTACGAACATCCTTCATATTACTGGGAGGTGGCCATTGCTGGATGGCAACAATTTTTGTGGGATCGACTGCCAATACTTGAAGAGATAGTACGTGACCAAGATAATCAATGGTTTTTTGGCCGAATAAACACTTACTCCTTTTGGCTATTAACTGGTGATATCGGAGCATTAGTAGCACCAATTGAAGGTGGGTCGAATGAGCAATCCAATCAGGACTATGGATGAGTATATCGTCAAAGAAAACCAACACGAAACATCGCAAATAAGGCCGGAAGATGTCATTCATGGTGGATTGAAATGTGGAGGGAAAATTGGATAACCCAAACGGCACAACCAAAAACTCGTAATGGTCATCATGAGTCCTAGATGTTGTTTTCCCAATATCTTTTATCCGAACACATATCTGGTGGTACCCCGAAAGTAAATCCAACTTAGAGAAGTACCGAGCCTCATGTAATTCATCAGAAAGCTCATCTATTAGGGGAATTGGAAAGCAAGCACACACAGTTAGGGCATTGAGGGCACGTTAATCCACACAAAATCGCCATGTTCCATCCTTCTTTCGAACTAGGAGCTCCGGAGTAGAGAATGGGCTAGTACTGGGTCGAATGATGCCTCCTTTTAACATCTTAGTGACTAACTGCTCCATTACATGCTTTTGAAAATAAGGATAACGATATGGTTTGATATTAACAGGACCAGTACCTGGTTGGAAATGAATCGCATGATCTGGGATCATTCTGGAGGCAAACCTTGAGGTTTCTGAAAGACATTTTCAAATGAATTGAGTATTTCATTAAGGTCAACAGGAGTATTTTCAGAGGTGATCTCATCCTCTTGCACCAACTCCAAACAAAAGAAGGAAGATATGGCATCAGTAGCCGTTAGACAGTGGAATAATCTTTGACCACTGGACCTAATGTAGCAAGCGAAGAAACTTCTAGAACCAAATCAGTTATGTGTAGTGCGAGCACATTTTGTGATTCTGGATTCATAACAGTATAGATGTATCCTGTATGTCTCCTTCGGTTCCTCCAGGTATGTAAGTTTCAAGCTATTTCACTACATTGCTATTCGTAAATGATTTTTCGGTAACAGCTTCCCCAATTATAATTCTGTAAGACAACATGGATTTGCCAAAAGCAGAAGGACCCCCTCCATTTGCAGCGACGGCTTCTAAAGCTTCCATTGATTTAATAATAAAAGTCTATGAAGAGGAATTGAAGAGCTGTCCTCATAAAAATGCATAATACACTCAATATGTTTGTTATGCTTTTACCAATTTTGTTGTTTATCCATCTTGAATCATCATTGTTATTTTTTCTTCTGGCTGGTAGCGGTCTGCCTTTACCTTCATATAACAGACGGAGACGGAGAGTAAAGAGTCGCAACGAGTACAATCAATTGTAAACTAAACATATTTATTGACAATTCAAACTTTAAGTATGTCTGGAATAAGAAATTATGTACGTCAAATTTATGTTAAGTCAACCTTTCTCCTGAAAGTTACAGATAATTAAGCGTAAAATTCAGATCAACCTTAAGGGTCAAAAAATGCCCTTAACCTTTTAGAAATGGCTCAAAAAAAGCCCTACATCCACCTAAGGGCTAAGATTGCCCTCAACGTTTTTTTAAGCCTTGAACTAACGTCTGACTTTTGGGTTGTGGGGGACTTTTTCAAAATCCGTGTGGAATTATTCAATTGGTCAGTGTTGAGGAACCAACCCATAAACCCGACTCATAATCAGATGCCCATTATTTATAAAAGGAAAAATTACGTGACACATCAAACATTTATATTATATTTACCATTCGTAGCTATAGTTTCATTAAATTTACCATTTGTAGCAATATTTGGATTTGTTTTTGATAAGGAATATTTGGATTTTATAGAGATTAATTGTTTTGAGTTCGACTCTCAACAAGAATATTTTATTTTTCTGCGTTTCTGTATTTCACCTTAGTTGTATTCGTTGCGCCAACGAATATAATTGACATAGACTGTATTCGTTGCGCATTTGAATACAAGTGATACAAGTTAGTAACAATTGAATAGTATCTATGAATGGTAATTAGGCAAACTATACTTACTATATATGCTCTAAACTAAAGTGATTTCTGAAAATTCGTTTCTATAAAAACCAATATGCGTTACTCATTTTCATTTCACTAAATAGACAAGAACCTAGGGTTCTTCAGCTCTCCTATTTCTTTCAATTTGCCTACTTCAGATATTCCAAGAAATTTACATAGAAGGAGAAAAAAGCAATGACTACAACACAGTTACAAGCTGAAAAAAAGAGAAAGATGTTGCGGAAGCCAAATGTATATAGTGTGAATGAATCACAACTACTATACCAAAAATTATGGCAGCCACTAAATAATAAATAAGAAAATAAAGCAACAATAAAAAGAACACCAGAATTAACGAGGTTCGGCTAATTTTGCCTACTCCTCGGACACAACCAATATTTTTTTTCACTCCAAAAATACAAGTGAAATAATACTAAAGAGAGAAGATACAAATGCCTTAAGAAGATAAGAAGGCAAATGAGAGGTGTGTTTAAATCCTAAACATTAGGCCTTCTTTTATAGGGAAAAATTCCCAAACCAAAGGTTAACCCACCGATGTGGGACTAACCATTTTGCCAAAAAAGTCAACAAATCTCCACCTTGGCAAAATTTCACATCTTCAATTTTCTCTCAGTAACAAATTTTGGTTGTGTCTTCATCTTCAATCTTCAGTGTTCAACAATGTTGATCAAATCCAAACAATGTTGAAACTTGATCGCAGTCACCACCTTTGTCAGCATATCAGCAGGATTCTCCGTAGTATGAATTTTCTTCACCGTGACTCCACCTTCTTCTATGATTTCTCGTACAAAATGATACCGAACATCAATGTGCTTCGTCCTTGCATGATAAACTTGGTTCTTCGCTAATTGAATAGCACTTTGACTATCACAAAAAATTGTGATACCTTTTTGTTCAACACCAAGCTCCTTTAGCAATCCTTGAAGCCAAATTGCCTCCTTCACAGCCTCTGTAATAGCCATATACTCTGCCTCTGTTGTAGACAAAGCAACTGTTGACTGCAAAGTAGACTTCCAACTAACTGGTGCCTTTGCAAAAGTAAACACATAACCAGTAGTTGATCTTCGTTTGTCCAGATCACCCGCAAAATCTGAGTCACAATATCCAACTACAGACTGATTGCTTTCCTGCTCAAAAACTAACCCAACATCTACAGTATTATGAATATACCGTAGAATCCACTTCACAGCTTGCCAATGCTCCTTTCCTGGATTATGCATATATCTGCTAATAACTCCAACAGCTTGTGAAATGTCAGGTCTCGTACAGACCATTGCATACATCAAGCTACCAACGGCATTTGCGTATGGTACCTTTGACATATACTCTCGTTCAGCTTCATCCATTGGCGACATAGTAGTACTTAGCTTAAAATGGGGAGCAAGTGGAGTACTAACTGGCTTAGTCTTGTCATCTATGCCAAAACGTTGTAGTACTCTCTTCAAATATTCCTTTTGAGATAAACAGAGTTTCTTTGAACGTCTATCTCTTATTATCTCCATGCCAAGAATTTTCTTTGCCTCACCCAGATCCTTCATCTCGAACTCCTTCTTCAGTTGAATCTTCAACTTATCAATTTCTTCCGAATTCTTGGAAGCTATCAACATATCATCAACATATAGGAGAAGATATATAAAGGAACCATCTTTAAGCCTGCGCAAATACACACAATGATCGTATTTGCTTCTCTTGTACCCTTGCTGCAACATAAACTTGTCAAATCGCTTGTACCATTGTCTAGAAGATTGTTTCAATCCGTACAATGATTTTTCAAGTTTGCACATCATATTTTCCTTTCCAGCAACTTTGAATCCTTCTGGCTGAGTCATGTAGATTTCCTCCTCCAAGTTTCCATGTAAAAATGCAGTTTTTACATCCATCTGAACTAGTTCCAAATCCAATTGTGCTACCAAAGCCAACATAATTCTAATGGAGGAATGTTTTACAACTGGAGAAAATACTTCATTGTAATCAATTCCCTCCTTTTGAGCATATCCTTTGGCCACCAATCTTGCTTTGTAGCGAACATCTTCTTGGTTAGGAAATCCTTCTTTCTTTGCAAATACCCATTTGCACCCAATTGCTTTCTTTCCCTTCGGGAGATTGGCCAATCTCCATGTATGATTCTGATGAAGGGACTGTATTTCATCATTCATGGCAATCCTCCACTTATCTTCTTCTGAACTTTGGACTGCGTCTTTATAAGTGGCAGGAACATCATCAGCTGCAATTGCGGTTGCACAAGCAACTGTCTCTATGAGACGAACAGGTTTCGTTATTTTCCTTTTTGGCCTGCTGGTTGCTATTGATTCAAGTTGTTGTTGAGGTTCCTGAGTTGGAATCTCCTCTACTGGCTCTCCCTCCAGAGGATAATCTTCATTTGTTTCCTCCTCTGCTTCTTGTGTAGGAAAAATAAATTTTCCCTCAAACTCCACCTGCTTAGAAGCACCATCATCTTGTTTGGTATCTACATTTGTTACCTTGTTTACCATAGCAGATTCATCGAAGGTAACATCCCTGCTGAATATTACTTTCTTTGTCATAGGACACCATAAGCGGTATCCTTTGACTCCAGAAGTAATCCCCATAAAAATAGCCTTCTTTGCCCTTGGATCCAATTTCGACTCTGTTACATGATAGTATGCAGTTGATCCAAACACGTGCAAAGAGTCATAATCTACAGCAGGCTTTCCATACCATTTTTCAAATGGTGTCTTGCCATCAATAGCAGCAGATGGTAAGCGATTAATGAGGTGGCATGCATATGTAATTGCCTCAGCCCAAAATTCTTTGCCCAAGCCAGCATTGGACAACATACACCGTACCTTCTCCAGCAAGGTCTGGTTCATACGTTCTGCCACTCCATTCTGTTGTGGTGTATGTCTGACAGTAAAGTGTCGGACGATGCCATCATTTTCACAGACTTTATTGAAATGATCATTTTTTATTCACCTCCATTGTCTGTGCGAATACATTTGATCCTTCTGCCTGTTTGATTCTCCACCATCGTCTTCCATTTGAGAAAAATTCTCAGTACTTCATCTTTGCTCTTCATTGTATACACCCATATTCTTCGGGAAAAATCATCAACAAAGGTTACAAAATAGTGCTTCCTATCCAATGAAGGTTTTTTGGAAGGACCCCAAACATCAGAGTGTACATAATCCAAAATGCCTTTAGTATTATGGATCGCTGTACCAAATTTAACCCTTGTTTGTTTCCCTTTAACACAATGCTTGCAAAACTCCAAATTGCAAGCCTTTACTCCCTTTAACAATCCTTGAACTGATAGAGTTTTCAAGGATTTTCCTCCAGCATGTCCCAAGCGCATGTGCCATAGCCTGGTTGCTTTTGTCTCTTTTTCGTCACTGGATGTTACTGTCGCTGTCCCAATAACTGTACTACCGAGATAACGGTACATGTTATTGTTCTTCCGATTGGCCTTCATTACCACTAGTTCACCAGAGCATACTCTCATCACTGCATTTTCTGGAATAATTTTGAACCCTTTTGATTCTAGGGCTCCCACAGAGATGAGATTTTTCTTCAAACCCGGTACATATCGAACATCTGTTAATGTTCTGATCATTCCGTCATGGTTCCTTAATCGCATTGAACCAATGCCATATGAGGTAAGAGGGCTGTTATCCGCTGTGTGGATGACTCCATATTCTCCTTCTTAAAATACCACGAACCAATCCCTGTTGGGACACATATGATAGCTACAAGCCGAGTCCATCAACCATATGTCTGATGATGTTG
>MU669233.1:19867-55414 GCA_026770625.1 Nicotiana glauca
TTATTTCCTTTCTAGTGTGGAAGATCAGACTATGCTGCAACCACAGAGCATACTCAGACAGAACCTTGACTCAGTTACCAAGATAAATCTTTTCTGATGTGGAAGATCAGACTGTGCTGCAATCACAGAGCATACTTAGACAGTACCTTGGCTCTGATACCAATTATTGCAGAAGCCAAATGTATATAGTGTGAATGAATCACAACTACTATACCAAAAATTATGGCAACCACTAAATAATAAATAAGACAATAAAGCAACAATAAAAAGAATACCAGAATTAACGAGGTTCGGTTAATTTTGCCTACTCCTCGGACACAACCAATATTTTATTTCACTCCAAAAATACAAGTGAAATAATGCTAAAGAGAGAAGATACAAATGCCTTAAGAAGATAAGAAGGCAAATGAGAGGTATTTTTAAATCCTAAACATTAGGCCTTCTTTTATAGGGGGAAAATTCCCCCAAACTCAATAACCCACCGATGTGGGACTTTGGCATTTTGCCAAACTTCAAGAAAAGATTGCCAAATTTAAGGTTAGAATGGGCAAGGAAATGTAGGATTAGTTGGGTGTTTAATAGTTTTGGTGTTATGTAAAGAGAATGAATCAATAACTTCAAACAATTAGTGCCTGTTTGTGCTGTTACTGATTGTTAGACAAGTAAATGTGGTGAAAGGTAGTAATATTAATGTTTAAGTTTATGACTAATTGTGACAACTGTTGTGTTTATTCTATGGCTGGCTCTTTGTTATGGATACACACATTTGTTTTGTTTTAAAGTGAGTGTCTCAGTTGATTGAGATTGCAATTTTTTTCTTAGGCTACATAATTTTGCGAAAATCATATTTATTTTTATCTTTAGAAATAACAAATGTTAGTAATTGTTAACATAAAGGAAAATGGAAGAAAGAAAATTGGTAGTTCAATAACTCTAGTTGGAAGAAAAAGATGAAAAATTGAAGAAAAAAGAAGTTGAGACTAAGAACTAGAATTGAAAAATAGAAAGAATCTGGCAAACACATTACCTTAAAAGAGTTGGGTATTGGGTTTGTTCTTTAATGGGTAGGGTTTTTTGGATGGGTTAGAAATTTATGGGTTAACTGTGAAAAGGTTAGGTGCGGTTAAGGGAGCACTTTTAATCCTAAAACAAACGTTGATGATAATTTTAGCCATATAGATGGATGAAGGGCATTTTTGAACCATTTCTAATAGGTTAAGCGCTTTTTTTTCTCCTTTTCGGTTGAAGGTATTCTTGGTGTTCAGTCCCGTTGAGCTGGACTCCCACTACCCTATGCATGTAAACATGTCCTTAAAACATTTGAATATATTTCATTCTCTAAAGAGATGATATCCGGTCATTGTTTAAGGGCCCGTTTGGACATAAACATTTTCACATTTTTTTGAAAAATTTTCATTTTTTTTCAAAATCAGCGTTTGGTCATAAAATTTTCAAATTTCACTTGAAGATGCATTTTTAAAATTTTTTGCAAATTTAAAAAATTCAAAAAAGTTGTTTTCAAAATTTTCACTCAGATCACTCACAAAACTTCAAAAATAACCCAAAATTAAGTTTGTAAGAACCTCTGGTTGGTGGTTCCCATTTTAACAAGATCTGATGAGTTACCTTTATTGAGTCATTTTTGTAAGCATAAGGTATTCAGTTTCTTTTGAGACTGCGTTTGTGGACTTGATGTATTCCTTCTTATTATTGAGTAGATTGTTGTTTTTGGTTAACCAAATGTGCCACAAACAAAAGGGAATGAGATTGTCCCAAAGGATATAGTTGTTGAAAGGGACATTTTTTATAGAGTTCCATGTTGATTGCCACTGGTGGCCATTGAAAATTTGGAGCATTATGTGACCCATTCCTTGAAGATTTTGGTAGAATTTCATTCCAAAAATGGACAGCATTAGGGCATTCAAAGAAAATATGGGTAATGGTTTCCTGTCCATTGTTACAATAAGGACATTGTGGGATACAATTGATTCCTATAGAGTGGAGGAAGCTCCTAGTTGGGAGCCTCTTATGGGTTAGGAGCCATATGAAGTACTTGATTTTGTTGGGGACTTGTAGTTTCCAGATCCATTTGAAGGAGAATTCCTCACAAGGATGGAGGCTGATGTCAGTCCTGCTAAAGAATGAGTGAGCAGAACTATTTGAGAACTGGCCATTAGGAGTAAAATCCCGTATAAGATTGTCATCCTTAGTTGTAATAGGGGGAATGAACACCGAGTTCAATTGGTTCATAACACTTGAAGGTAGGGTAATGGATAAATCTAATGTGTCCCAATTGCCCAGGTTGTGGATTGAGCTAACCTTGGCATCTAGGTCATTTTGGATTAATAGGCCCTCAATCATCTGTCTGATTGCTGGCTGATTAGGGATCCATGTATCATTTAAGAAACCGACCCTATTTCCTTTGTGGACTATCCATGTGCTTGCTTTGTTGCATATTTCCCAACCCTTTAGGATGCTATCATGACCCTAAAATCAGATCCGGTCATGATGACGCCTCTCGTGAAGAGAAGGCCAGCCAACACAATTCCTAAATTCATTTGTAATAATTTAATAAGTCAATTTAAGTCATTTATAAGAATAAATCCTCAACAAGTATAAATTTTAGTGAAATAAAATAATGCAAAAATAGATACAACCCGACATCGGGGTGTGATAAGTCACGAGCATCTACTAAGGCCTATATACAGTAGAAAGTCCGAAATAAAAATATACTAGGTACGGTCTACTAAAATTAGGAGGAGAGAAGCAGTGCTGCGGACGTCGGCAGCTACCTTACTAAACTCCGATGACTCTGCCTTTGATCAATCAATACCTTCTACCGGGCTCAAAAATACCTGAATCTACGCATAAGGTGAAGGGATTAAAGTGATTTCTCGATTTAGTTAGTAATAACAATAAATGAAGACTAAGCGATAAGAAATCACGTAAAAGCACGTCACATGCTATATAGAAGCAGTATAAAACCAGTAAAAAGCAATGAAGCAGCGATATCTCTTAAAACATCTTAGCTCAGTTTAAGCTTCTTTAAAATAACTTTTGAACAATTAAGCAATTGAATGCAAAGCAGCTAGAACAGATAAGCACAAAAAATCCGCCCCTCGGACACAATACCAACAGAAACAGCCTCTCGGGCAACAACATGGAACAACACCAGCCCCCCGGGCTATATCTCACATCACAATGGATACCCGCGCTCACTAGGGGTGTGGACAGTCTTGGAGGGCCCCTTACGGCCCAAGCGCAATATCAAGCTATCTCGTGGCATCACTACTAGGCTCTCGACCTCATATCAACAAGCCACCTCGTGGCATACAAATCTCAGGCTCTCTGCCTTATAATCATAATCAGTGTATCCTCTCAACACAGGCCCTCAGCCTTACTCAATCAGAATCTCATAAGCCACTCGGGCGACAGTAAAACATGATGATCATCCCAATTATCATTTAAAATATCATTTATTGTAGTAAAACAGAGTAAACATGGCTAAGTTATGAAAACAGTAGTATATAACATGACTGAGTACAAGTATAAAGTCAAAATAGTGAGGAAATATCAGTAAAAATCCCCTAATGGTCCAAATAGCTGGCACAAGGCCCAAATATGGCTTCAGCCCAAAACATAGTGATAGAAAATAGTTTACAATCAAATACGCGATAAAACAATCATTCGGGATGGACTAAGTCACAATCCCCAACAGTGCACGACCCCACACTCGTCATCTAGCATATGTGTCACCTCAATATAGCACCACGATGTGCAATCCGGGGTTTCATACCCTCAAGACAATATTTATAATTATTACTCACCTCGATACAGCCCAAACTCTAGCCCGCGATGCCTTTTCCCTCACGAATCGACGTTCGGATGCTCCAAATCTAGCCACAATCAGTACATGACCATTAAAATATACTAAGGGAACAAAGCCCACTCGAAAATATCCAATTTACATCAAAATTCCAGAATTGCTCAAACCCGGGCCCCCGGGCCCATGTCTCGGATTCCAAAAATTTAAAATCAATAGAATCCTCATCCTTCCACGAGTCTATACATAACAAGAACATAAAAATCGGACCTCAAATTGCCCTTTCAATCCCCACTCAAAGGTTTCTTAATCTAAAACTCTAATTACCCATTTTTGCACTTATTTTTTCCCGAAATTTCACCAGCAATTAGGCCTTTAATCACATATAAATGAGTTATGAAGTTTAAAATACCTTTTTAACAGTTAAGCCCACTCGACAATATCCAATTTACATCAAAATCCCAAAATCGCTCAAACCCGGCCCCCCGGGCCCATATCTCGGATTCTGAAAAAATTAACATTAATAGAATCATCATCCTCCCACGAGTCTATACATTACAAGAACATCAAAATCGGACCTCAAATGGCCCCTCAAATCCCCATTCAAAGGTCTCTTAATCTCAAGCCCTAATTACCAATTTTTGCTTTGATTTTTCCTAAAATTTCACCACTAGTTAGGCCTTTAATCACATATAAACGAGTTATGAAGTCAAAATTCTTACCTCCACGAGATTATCCTTTGGTTTCCTCTTCAATTAGCTCTCCAAAGCCTTCTCCCGAATGAAATGTGGTGAAAACCCGCTCGAAATCGCGAAGGGAACCTTTTTATACTTTCTGACCAAGGCATTTTCGCACCTGCGGTCCTTTTGCTGCTTCTGCGACTATTCCACCGCATCTGCGGTTTTTCACTAAAATGACCATACCAGCATCTGCGGTTAAAAACTCGCACCTGCACTACCGCAGGTGCGCCCACTTCACCGCTTCTGCAGTTCCTGAAACTTCCTCTTGGCTGCATCTGCGGTTGCCTTTCAATTCTACGATCGTCGCACCTGCGGCCTCCGAACCGCAGGTGCGGTTATGACAACAACAATATGCTTCAGCTATCCCAACTCAACTCAAACCTTCCGCCAACTATCCGAAATTTCCTCGAGGCCCTCGAACCTCAATCAAATGCACAAACCAATCATATACCACAACCCAAACTTATACCAATCTTCAAAACACCTCAAACAACATCGACTCCGCCAAATCCTATCGAATTCAAGCCTAAGGTTCCCAAATTATCCGAGTTACTCTTTTGATCAAAAAGTATACCAAACCACGTCCGAATGACCTGAAATTTGGCACACACATCCCAAATGACACAACGGAGGTACTGCAACTCCGGAATTCCATTCTGACCACTATATAAAAATCTCGCCTATCAGTCGGAAATCGTCAAAATTCTTATTTCACCAATTCAAGCCTAAACCTTCCACTGACCTCCAAATCTCATTCCGATCATGCTCCTAAGTCCCAAATCTCCTAATAGAGCTAACCAAATCATAACAATCCAGATCCGACACCATCTACTAAAAAGTCAAGTCTTGGTCAAACCTTTCAAATCTTAAGCTTCAATTGAGAAATGTTCTTCCAAATTCATTGCGATTACCCTGAAAACCAAAACCAATGATTTACATAAGTTATACTACATCACACGGGGAAATTCATTCCCGAGAACTAGCGAGCAAAATGCAACAGCTCAAAACAACCGGTTAGGTCGTTACATCCCCCCACTTAAACATACGTTCGTCCTCAAACGTGCCTAGAGTGTTTCCAAAAGCCAACCAATCATTGAATAACCTTCCCATGCACATACCCGAGGGTAATCCCACGTCACCCTATCTAATATAGGCCCGATAACATAATGTAATTGAAATTTCCAAATCCAACCTAGCTCATAAACCTTAGAACTACATTTCCACTCCTAAAATCATCCGCAAGATCAAAATCTCTCATCTATACTATGAATAAGCCCGAACCAACTGTAGTAACCCATATCTGCAACCTTAAGTGCAATTACATGATATACCACATAACTCAAACACTTGTAGCGATAAGTTCCACAGTAGCTGTACACAACTACCGAATACCGATAGAAAACCTCTTATCAACTAAGGTCTCGTTCCAACACTTTCATATACTGCCAATGATAAATGAAACACACAGCAAACCATAACCATTTCTCAGAACAACTATTCATGAAGCCACTTCTCTTTTGTCAAAGACCA
This sequence comes from Nicotiana glauca, assembly GCA_026770625.1. Lineage (NCBI taxonomy): Eukaryota > Viridiplantae > Streptophyta > Magnoliopsida > Solanales > Solanaceae > Nicotiana > Nicotiana glauca. The sequence goes on from MU669233.1 coordinate 25,961, forward strand.
TAGCAAATTTCTGAGTCGATCCTCGATATTATCCTTCTAACATGCCGAAATCGAATCCGTTTGTATTCATTCCAGATCCCAACGATCTCATCTAATCCAACACAAATAATCTAGTGAAATGACACATCAATACAATCTAAAACCACAACTCATGCAATCCGCGCACCAATAAGAAACAACCTGAACGTACTCAAATCATGAAAGTGACTCAAATGAAAGAACTGTACCGCAAGCTCATCAGTACCACCATAATACAAGGCTGAGAACCATCACATATCGTAGAAATAGAATAATCAAATCTAATCTAAAAGGCCATAGCTCCACATAACTTGGATGCAATGTGCGACCCTATCCAAACACTGGTCCACATGAAACACCTCAAGTCACTCTGCTCAAAATTGACGACCACGCACAATTGATGTATAGAACCAAAGCAAATCATCATAACCATGGTGAAGCAGATACATAAAACCACACAAACCCTAAAGGACATAACCGATACGCCATCCACTGAGCAATACCCAATGCTCTCCCCGCTCGAATTCCACTGAGAGACCTCAATAATACCACACCATGTGTGCCCATGACCAACAAATCATAACGCCCAGCAACATAGGAGAGTAACTCATACATAACCTCAGAAACTAATAGCTCAACAACAACCGAATCAACACATTCCTCACCAATAGTGACTCAAAGTCAACAAGGTTGTCTCGATGCGGAACACACATCCATATAAGTCTACCAATGAACCCCTCATCAAGGAGTTTCTGAAGCTGCTCCTTCAACTCCTCTAAATCTGTCGGTGCCATAAGATACGGTGCCATGCACCAAATCAATACCGAAATCAAAAACCCTACCCGGCAGCAGGAAACACATTCGGAAAAGTCCCTTATTAGAACCGAATTATTAGTGGGAGTCTCAGTACTAACATCCGTCATGAAGGCTAAATAAGATTGACCACCCTTCCCAACCATCCACTGGGTCTTCAAAAATAACACCACACTACTGAGAATATAATCCGTCGAACTTCGCTACTCAATCTATGGCATCCCCGGTATAGCCAATATCGCCGGCTTAGCGCAATAGTCCAGAATGACACGACACGGAGACAACCAGTCTATACCCAATATTATATCAAAATCTAACATACCAAGCAACAAGGATTCCCTCGGGTCTCAAACCCCCCATAGTTACAACATAAGACCGACATACGTGGTCCACAACTATGACCTAACCTGTCCATGAGAACTCCCAGTGTCCAACTTCATATAGCATACTAATCTCCGCATCCGATCCCAACACCGCGGTCCGAATATACAATGCACTTCTAATATCCAATCATCCATGAGGGGTACTCCTATAATTCTTCTGTACCACCAAGAAAACTCAAATATCAATATTCGATCCAATAAGAGAGTGCCACAATACTAAAGGAGTATCATTAATTCAATCACATTTCCCTTTCTCCGAAATGTATGCCCAAATCAAGTCACACCAATTAGTAATCCTATTTCCTTAATCATCTGATACTACCCGTGTTGCCTAATAATTTCATGACCTTCCTTTCAGAATTGAACTGTAACCTTAGACACGCAAATCTCAGTCCTCCGTAACATAACGCATATACCACACCATCTTAGGATAAATGAGAACTTCATATCCCTTCCGAGCCACAAGCAACTATGTACTCAACCAACCAAGAACTTTCCATTGAGCCCATCTGGAAGAAAATCACTCTACATCCCACGCTTCTCGTGCCAGTAGAAAATATACACCTCGAAACCGTGGTAGAAATCATCAAGAACTCTCCGACTCCCTTTACACAAAACTAAATCTGTCAGGACTGAATCCTCATAACTCAACTAAGGTACGCAGGCCACTAAAACCCAAGAGCATTACCGCGAAACACCTGCAGAAACTCGTTACCTCATAAGAATCCAAGGAACTAATCATATCCTTACCATACCGATCTGGCCCACTACCAAGCTATCCCATCTATCCAAATTCCTTCTGATTTACCTTCAACTTGATACTTCTTCTTGCTATAACACCACCATTCCTCAACCCAGACTCACCACACGAGACCCAAGCACAAAACCGTCCCGTCTAAGGCTCATAAGCCACTTAGTACTCTCTTACATATTCCCAAAAACACCACATTCAAAATACCTACCCTAAAGAAACTTCCGGCGAATCCGGAACCATTACCTTCGTAATAATAATATATAGAATCCCATAATTGATATAGAAATGACATAAGTCTCGACACCCTCCAATGCAAACCTCAGTTTCTAGCCAATTATACAACTTGAAAATCTCCAATTATTACATATGGAATCTTGAACCCATTAGAACTATACTCAAGAGTCATTCACTCTTCTCGAACGGCAATTAGCCTGATCAAACAAACCGAACAACCTGTGCCTTATTAGCACTCTGACACTGCTGAGTGTAGCCTTAACTTAATGCAACCAAGCAACTTCCTATTCTATGCACCGCACACCCTTTAGCAATAGTCACTCAAGACATTCCGTGATTCTCATACACCTTATGAAGCATAACATAACCTTTGTAAAAATTTCCCTTTACTCGAGCCATCCTCTCTCTCAATCTCCATAAGCCATAACTTATTCACCCATACACCTCAAACTGGAACCAACATAGCACATAACCGTGCAACCAACTAATCAATAGCAGACTCCCCCACTTGGCTCGAAGCCACAGATCAAAACACACACAATAACTCATAATACATATACTCTATTTCTACCATAGAATCATAGTGAGATTAAACTCAATCCTTCATAAGATCGTGAAACACAGACCATCTAGTACTTTAAATCTTCTGTGAATCTCGCATTCGCTCTCGTAACAGTTAAACCCACTCGCTTAAATGACCCAACTTTAAATTTCAACACATATATTTCACTTGTAAATGAGATCTTCTAACAGACAACATAAGTATCACACAACTTCAGAACACTCTGCAAGAGATAACCCACTTTTTTTGCCTCAAACTAACATTTCTGTATACCTCCCAACGTCATAGACATTACGTAGTTGCTTGATCTTTCTAAGTCTGAACTCATACCGCAACATGAAATTTACTTCACTCCCAGCTAGAAAACATGAAACGATTCTTCATACACCCATAAATCGGGGCTATACCTCAAATCAAGATGAATATCAAGTACCTAATAGTTCTTCTATCCCCCAGCAGACCCTTTTCGTCATTTTCCAAACATATGAGTACACCTCGCAGTCATAACATACTCATAACGTAGCTATCCAGTCATTACTTCTAGACTGGCCCAACATAAATACACAGAGATCACATCTCACCCTCGATAAGGGATTCACAAGCAATCGATGCACATCTGATACCGAGTGCTCATGCGCGTATACGAATACGTGGAAAGAATTCAAAGAGTTAAATTTCAGCTGAATCAAAGAACGCACGATAAGAATTCAAGAATGTGAAGTTTTTTCTAAAGGTTCTGCAACCTCCCAAGGATAACTACAGACGCCTCCGTACTGATTCGCGACACTCTACTAAACCTGCTCATAACTCGTGTGACCTATGTAACCTAGGCTCCGATACCAACTTGTCACAACCCCAAAACCGAACCCGGTCATAATGGAGCCTCTCGTGGAGACAAGGTTAGCCGATACAACTCCCAAATTCATTTGTAACAATTTAATAATTCAATTTAAGTCATTTATAAGAATAAATCCCCAACAAGTATAAATTTTAGCGAAATAAAACAATGCGGAAATAGATACAGCCTGATATCTGGGTGTCACAAGTTATGAGCATCTACTAAGGCCTAAATACAACGGAAAGTCTAAAATAAAAATGTACGAGGTACAGTCTACTGAAATTAGGAGGGAGAAGCAGTGTTGCGGACATTGGCAGCTACCTTGCGAAACTCCCATGACTCTACCTTTGATGAAATAATACCCACTACCGGGCTCAGAAATACAAAAATTTGCACCCAAGGTGCATAGATTAAAGTGAGTACTCCGATTCAGTGAGTAATAACAATAAATAAAGACTGAGCTATAAGAAATCACGTAAAAGCACGTCACATGCTATATAGAAGCAGTATAAAACCAGTAAAAAAACAATGAAGCAATGAAACCTCTTAAAACATCTTAGCAGTTTAAGCTTCTTTAAAATGCCTTTTTAACAGTTAAGCAATTGAACGCAAAGTAGCTAGAACAGATAAGCACAGAAAATTCGCCCCTCGGGCACAATACCAACAGAAACAATCCCTCGGGAAATAGCCCCTCGGGCTGTATCTCACATCACAATGGGTACTCGCACTCACTAGAGGTGTGCAAACTTTTGGAGGGGCCCCTTACTGCCCGAGCGTAATATTAAACCATCTCGTGGCATCATCACTAGGATCTAGGCCTCATATCAGCAACCCACCTCGTGGCGTACAAATCTCAGGCTCTTTGCCTTATAATCATAATCAGTGTATCCTCACAACACAAGCCCTCGGCCTTACTCAGTCAGAATCTCATAAGCTACTCGGGCGACAGTAAAACATGATGCTCAGCCCTATTATCATTTAAAATATCATTTAATGTATTAAAACAAAGTAAACATCGCTGAGTTATGAAAACAATAGCATATAATATGAGCGAGTACAAGTATAAAGACAAAACAATGAGAAAATATTAGTAAAAATCCCCTAAGGGTCCAAATAGTTGGCACAAGGCCCAAACATGGCATTCAGCCCAAAACATAGTGATAGCAAATAGTTTAAATCAAATACGCGGTAAAACAATCATTCAGGATGGACTAAGTCACAATCCCCAACAGTTCACGACCACACGCTCGTCATTTAGCGTGTGCGTCACCTCAATATAGCACCACGATGTGCAATCCGTTGTTTCATACCCTCAGGACAACATTTATAATTATTACTTACCTTGATCTGGTCCAAACTCTAGCCCCCGATGCCTTTGCCCTCACGAATCAACCTCCGGATGCTCCAGCTCTAGTCACAATCAGTACATAACCATTTAAATATGCTAAGGGAATAAAGCCCACTCGAAAATATCAAATTTACATCAAAATCCCAAAATCGCTCAATCCCGGTCCCAGGGCCCACGTCTCAAATTCTTACAAAATTAACATCAATTGCATCCTCATCCTCCCACGAGTCTATACATAACAAGAACATCAAAATCGGACCTCAAATGACCCCTTAAATTCCCACTCAAAGGTCTCATAATCTCATCCCCTAATTGCCCATTTTGCACTGATATTTCCTAAAATTTAACCTCTAATTAGGTCTTTAATCACATATAAATGAGTTATGAAGTCAAAAATATTACCTCTACAAGATTATCCTTTGGCTTCCTCTTCAATTAGCTCTCCAAAGCCTTCTTGAATGAAATATGGTGAAAACCCAAAATCACGAAGGGAACCTTTTTATACTGCCTGACCCAGGCATTTTTGCACCTGCGGTCCTTTTTCCGCTTGTGTGGTCTTGCTTTTGCGACTATTCCACTGCATATGCGGTTTTTCACTAAAATGACCATACCCGCATCTACAGTTAAAAACTCACACATGCGCTACCGCAGGTGCGCCCACTTCACCACTTCTGCGGTTCCCGTATATGTGGCTTCCTACCACTACTGCGATCATTGCACTTGCGGCCTCCCAACCGCAGGTGCGGTTATGACACCAACAATATGCTTCAGCTGTCCCATATCAACTTCAAACCTTCCACCAACCATTCAAAATTACCTCAAGGCACCCGGGACCTCAAGGAAACGCACAAACCAGTCATATACCACTACCAAACCATTACCAATATCGAAACACCTCAAACAACATTGAATCCATCAAATCACATCGAATTCATGCCTAACATTCCAAAAACTTCAAAATTACACTTTTGATCAAAAATTATACTAAACCAAGTCCGAATCACCTGAGATTTTGATCCCAAATAATATAACGGAGCTGCTGCAACTCCCGAAATTCTATTCCGACCACTATATCGAAATCTCGCCTATCAACCGAAAATCATCAAAATATCAGTTTCACCAATTCAAGCCTAAACCTTCCAAGGACCTCTAAATCACATTCCGATCATTCTCCTAAGTCCCAAATCACCTAATTGATTTAACCAAATCATAAAAATCCCGATCCGAGATCATCTACCAACAAGTCATATCTTGGTCAAACCTTTCAAATCTTAAGCTTGAACTGAGAACTGTGCTTCTAAATTCATTCTGATTACCCTAAAAACCAAAAACAACGATTTAAATAAGTCATAATACATCATAGGCGCAAGTCATGCCTGAGAACTGGCGAACAAAGTGCAATACCTCAAAACGACCGGCCGGATCGTTACAGATGCCCTTCTTGATTGGAGATTTTCGGTGTCTAAGGTGTATAAATGCCCTAACTGATCTGGCATTATTAGACCTGTTGCAATGTTTGTGGATTAGAACTCTAGGCCATAGTCTTTTGGTATTGTTTTAGGTTCTCCATGCAAGATTTGTGAGGGAAGCATTGTTCTTTATACTAGCCTTTTGGAGCCCTAGCCCCCCCCTCAGCCTTGGTCTTAGTGACCACCTCCCACTTGATCAGATGTAACTTCTTCCTTTCAGGGGTGGTGCCCCAAAGAAAGTTTCTTTGTATTTTATCAATCTGATTGGTAATTGTAGTGGTCAATTTGATTTATTGCATAACATGGCTTGGAATGTTGTTCAAATAAGATTTGGCCAAGATTGTTCTCCCAGCCATATTGAGGCAATTGGTTTTCTAACCAGCCAGCTTGGATTTCATGTTATCAATAATGAATTGAAAGTCTGCAGATGTTTTTGTTTTTGTGAAGAATGGGGTATCCAAGGTATTTCCCAAAGGATGTTGTGTGCCTGATGGACAAATAGTTGGAGAGGTTCTGTATGGCATCATGTGGAAAGTTTGAAGAAAACATGGCTCTTGATTTGGTGAGGTTGATTTTCTATCCTGGCTGCTCATTGAAGTTCTGCAATATTAAAAGGATGGTATTGCAGTTCCTGTAATTTGCTTTATCACAGAGGGTTATTACATCCATAAAGAAGAGGTGGGATATTTTTGGTCCCGACCTACTTATACTTATGGGATGCCATTGGTCATGTAGGACTACCTTATCTATAGATCTTGATAGTCTTTCCATGCACATAATGAATAGGTAGGGCCTCCCTGCCTAATGCCTCTTGAAGGTTTGAAAGACTATTTTTCCCCCATTGACAAGAATAGAAATGGATGATATACTGATGCAGGACATGATTAGCTTGCATAAGCCTTGGCGAAAATTGAAAGCAGCTAGAATGTCTCTAATAAAGGACCATTCTAGCCTATCAAAGGCCTTCTCTAGGTCTATTTTAAGGATCATGTTGCCACTTTTACCCCTCATTTTTTTGAAATATGTGATATATTCTTGGATAATGATGGCATTATCACAGGTTCTCCTATTAGAAAGGAAGCTTGTTTGGCTTGACCCAATGATATGGGGCAGAATAGGCTTTATCCTGTTCACAATGATTCTTAACTAAACCATAAAGTTCCATAAAGTGATGAAACCTACGTAGAAAGATTTCTTGAACTACATGTCAATATCCATAAAGCAAATGATTAGACATTTCAATGGGATCTCAATATTTCTTATCTATACAAAAAATAACCATATTTGAAAGAAAATACATCTTCACGACCATTCATCACAAATGGAGATGTAAATTTACTCCAGCGTTGTAGTATCCAACCAGGGGTGGCTCAAGGGATAGGCTAATAAAGCATTTGATTTAGGCCCCTAAACTTTGGGGCCCCTAAAATATTTTTAATTGTGAATTTTCTATCTTATTTTTGTTTGGACAATACTAAAGTTTATATAAATTCCTTATAAAAGTAGAAATAAAGACCGTTTATTTTTTAACAATAAAATATTTTAAAACTTTGAATTAAGATACTCAAATCATGATATTGGTAAATAATATTTTTTATAATTAGATCCATGGTAACACATTGTAAATACGTGACTAATATCTTGGTAACTTGAATTTTTTTACCAATGTATATATTAGTACTACGTATTATATTTGTAAGAAATCTAAATTACTGACAAAAATTAGAAAAAATCAAAGTAAATATTAGTATTATATTTTGTAACATACTACGGTATAAACAAAATAAAAAAGAAAAGAAAAAGTCCCCATATTAAAATTTGGCTTTAGGTCACGAATTTTATTGAGACGTCCTTGTATCCAACGAACGATACAAACAAAGTCAAAATAGGCACTGTAGGGGGGGTGGGTGAAGCCAAAAAAGTCAAAATTTACTACTAGTAATTTAGTATCAGTGAGAGCAGCAAAAGAGGAGGTCTCAAGAATCTATTAAATAGGATAGTCTCAAAAGTAACACAAACTCTGTTCACCGTCCCAGTGGAGCAAAGAGGGAAGGAGGAAAAATAAACTCAAAAGCTCAATCATTTCCAATCATTAAAGATCAATTCAATATCAAATGCAGTAGCAATGGCCTTTCTGATGGCACAAGGAAGAACTATGAATTCATTGAGAACACCCCTTGCTATTAGAGAGATGATGCACACACTTATAATCACTTCAAACTTAAACCAATTGAAACAAACAAAATGTAATCCTTACAATGTATAAAGTGTTGCCTCAGGTGGAGTTTAGACATTGATTTATAAGATTGCCACTCCAATTCTTCGACATTAAGCCACTCTAAAGTCATGTCTAATTCAAACATTTCCATCAATAACGAGTTTCTTTTTCTCACTATGCCCACCTAAAATAAAAGATGACTCAAGTATCCTATTCAAAGTTTCAAACCACACTAAATTGCACACCCTATCATTGGACCTACGTTTTGTTAGATAAACCAAAAGTGCAAAATGAAAGATTAAGGTCTTCAAAGGGTGGGGATGATGTTCTCTCGTATGAATTCTTCAGAGTAAATTTAACTTGAAAACTACTCTTTTCACCACAAATGAAGAGTCAACAACCAACAATGTGATTATTTTATACAATCCTCCTTTGATCTCTTAAACTCTCTTGGACTTGGAAGCCATTTTCTTTGGTTTCCTCATTAAAATTTTGATCTTCATCTCCGTGAACAACATCACTGCCCCAAAGAATGAAATATTCTATAAAGAGAGGAAATTCAGTTACTTCATGTTTACATTGATTACATTAATTAAAAAGTAGCTACATTAATTTCATCAAGATGCACGAAGTCTTGGAGAATAACAGTGAACTCTGGTTCTCCAACTTTATAGTGATAGATTCACACAAAATTTGAGTAGCCACTAGCAAATACAATGTCTGCAATATTAAGGATTGTTGATTGATGTTGATTTACTTTAATAAAAATTCATCCCAATTATATCAACTAATTCAGGGAGATTGAAATGCCTTACTAGAAGAAAAAAACCCTTCTAGCTTGCCAAATATTAGTAGAAATCCACCAAATATTTTTTAAATAAAAAAATTAGAGTTAATATGAAGTTATAAAACTGAAAAAAGAAAATGTAAATTGACTAATGAAGTCAAACAAAAAGCCAATTAAAGAATATGTTAATAGGAAATAGTACAATTTTCATTTTTTCAATCTCGGAAGAGGACACCAAAAGATCCAGAAAATCAGGCACCTTGGCAGCATATTCCTTCCCAATAAGTGGCATATCTGCATCAAGTTCCTTTAATCTACAACAATAATTGGATGTGAAAAAGGAAATCATTTAAGAACTGGAATGGAACTCTAACCTCATACAACCAAGCAGAGATGATGAAGAATGAAGTGAATAGAAACCTCCCCAAGATTGTAAATAACCCCGTTATTGCTCTTTTTAACTCTTCGGAAGATCAACCCGAAATTTTGCATCCAACCACGAACATGTGAATCAGACGTGTCAAAATTTATTTTAGGAAACAAAAAACACTTAGTAAATTGATCAATTGATCTCTAAGTAAATAGCAAGTGAAGTTCAGTTAAGACCAACACAATTTTGAAAGTGATAGTTAGCCAAGCATTACAAGTTAAAGGAATCAATCAAAGCATATAGAAAAAATTTAAAGTTCATTTTAGCATTACAACAACCCATCCTACGACGAGCAACTACTAAGTGAAAGATCAAATTTCAACTTAACACTAGGTATTATACCAAGCAAGCACAAAAGAACATTCAATCATAATATGATCACATCACCTAAAGAACCAACACAATTAGCATCACTGATATTCACAACATGCAAGTGTGAAGACCCAAATTTCTTCATTTTAGAATCCGATTTTTTGTTCTCAGTCTTTGAAAATCTCATTTTTATTCTCCCCAAATTGCATACGCAGCCCGAACATGCTTCCGGAAAGTCTTTATATGAAAATTTGAGAAAAATATTGAGTTTTGCCTCTAAATTTAATTTAAGTTGACTTCGGTCAATATTTAGAGTAAATGGACCCGGACCCGTAGTTTGATGGTCCCGTAGGGTCCGTAGTAAAATATGGAACTTGGGCGTAAGCCCGAAATTGAATTTCGAGGTCCCTAGCCCGAGAAATAAATTTTTGAAGAAAATTGTTTAATTGAAAATATAATAGTTTATGGAAATTGAATAATGTGTAAACTTGTTGGTATCGGACACGTATTTTGGTTTCAGAGTCCGGTGCAGGTCCGTTATAATATTTAAACCTTATCTGGGAAATTTGGTGAAAAACGAAAGTGATTTACCGTGATTCGGACCTTTAGTTGAGAAAATAGGATGTTTGAAGCTATCTTGAAAATTTCATTTACTTTGGTGATGAATTCATAGTTCAAGATGTTATTTTGGCGATTTGATCATACGATTAAGTTTGTATGATGTGTTAAGACTTGTGTGCATGGTTGGTTTGGGGACCCGAGGGCTCGGTTGAGTTTTGGATAGACTACGAAATGATTTTGGACTTAGGAAAATATTGCTAGCATGCTTCAGTTGTTGCAGGCCTCTGATCTCGCAATTGTGAGATCAAGCATCATAATTGCGAGCCCTGCAGGGTTCGCTTTCTTCGAAAATACGAACAAACCTTTACAAATGCAAATAGTCAGGGATGAGGGACCATCACAAACGCAACCAAAGGTTCGCATTTGCGATAGTAGCAGAAATGTGGTAGGTTTGCATTTGCAACGCCTTTCTCGCATTTGCGAGCTTCGCAATTGCAAAGCTCAGGTCGCAAATGCGACATCTGCAACTGTGCAAAAAAGGACTTAGACGGTATTTTCAATTTATTTCTCAAATTTTCAAACCCTAAGTTTCAAGAGGCGATTTTCTAAAGAGTAGTTCTTCCCTAAATCATAGGCAAATGATTTCTAGCTCATTTCTTTCAATCTATCTCATCTTTTTACAAGATTTCACCATAAAATCTAGGGATTTTCATGGGAAAATTGGGAGCTTTTGGGTAGAATTTAGGAATTTCGAAATTTGGGGATTTAGACCTCAAATTGAGGTAAGATTCCAAAACTAATTTTATATCGGGGCTCGGGGGTGAATGGGTAATCGGGTTTTGGGCCGAACTTCGAGTTTTGACCAAGCGGGCCTGGGTTGGTTTTTGACTTTTTGGGGAAAATGTTGGGAAAACTATAATTATGCATTAGAATTGGTTTTTTTAGCATTTATTAATGTTATTAAGTTAATTATAGCTAAATATGAGTGGATTGGAAGTGGAATCGGGAGGTAAAGCGGTAATTAAGGCTTAATATTAGCTGTGGAATCGAGGTAAGTGTTGTGGCTAACCTTAGCTTGAGGGATTAGGTATTTTTGCCTTATTTGCTACATGTTTTAGTTGTTGAGTACGACATATAGGTGAGGTGACGAGTATCTATACGTTGTTGTTGGTTCATAGCATGCTATTGAGTCTTACACTTGTGACTATTATGTTTCTTTATACGTATTGTTCATGCTTAAACTGGTTAAATCCTTATGTTGCACAAGTCTTATTTTATTTTTCCTGGTATTGGATAATTGTTGAGTATTGACTCAAGTTGAGACTTATATTGTGAAGTTAATGTTGAAACGAGATTGGTTATTGTTGATTCCCTTCCCAGGATGTTATTGTTTCTATTGTTTGAGTGAGGAAGAGTGTAAGGTACGAAGGGTGATGCCGTTCACGATATTGTGAGTGAATGTTAATGCACGAAGGGTGATACCATGCCATACTCTGTGAGTGTTAATGCAGGAAGGGTGATGCCGTGCCATATTTTCTGAGTGTTAATGCATGAAGGGTGATTTCGTGCCATGATTATGAGAGAGTTAATGCACGAAGGGTGCTGCCATGCTGTTTCTGTTATTTCGTAGGGTGAGGACAAGAGTAAAAGCACGACAGATGATGTCGTGCACATGTTACTATGTTTTTATTTATGATGGTTCAAAACATGATATTTTTTTTGCTTCCTTACTGTATGACTGTCAGAATTTGATATTCCCCTCAGTATGTTTCCCCTTCCCGTTATATTCTGTTAACTTTCTGTTATTATTACTTTCTTGTATATGATTTAACTTTACATGTTTAAATTGTTGTCGTGTCCTAGCCTCGTCACTACTTCATCGAGGTTAGACTCAACACTTACTAGTACACAGGGTCGGTTGTACTGATACTACACTCTGTACTTTCTGTGCAGATCTCGGTGCTAGACCTCGTGAGTAGAGTTTGGGTTGTTGCCTTTAGTCTGCAGGAGACCCAACGTAGATATGCCGGCGTCCGTAGACCCTTGAATCCCCTTCCCTCTATCTTAGATTCCCGTCTCTTTTCATTTCGAGAACAGATGTATTTATTTTAAACCACTCTTTGTAGAAGTTCTTAGACGTTCGTGGATTGTGACACCAGATCATTAGGGTAGTCGTATTTTTAGAGTTTTGAACTGTTATAAAATTTCCACACTTTATATCTGTTTACCTTTGATTATTATTTATTATGGTTTTGGTTAATGATTAATGTGTTAGAACCGTAAATGTTGGCTTGCCTAGCATTCAAGAGTTAGGCGCCATCACGATCCAGACGGTGGGAAATCCGGTTCAAGAGTGGTTGCTCTGATGGTAAGCAACCTCCACTTCCAACCAAGAGGTTGTGAGTTCGAGTCTCCCCAAGAGCAAGGTGAGAATTTCTTTGAGGGAAGGATGTCGCGGGTCTATTTGGAAACAACCTCTCTACCTCAGGGTAGGGGTAAGGTTTGCGTACACACTACCTTCCCCAGACCCCACTAAGTGGGATTATACTAGGTTATTGTTGACAAGTTGGTATCAGAGTACTAGGTTGTCTCGGTCTCATATTTCACAAACAAGCTAGGTAGAGTCTGAGGGATCGGTGTCGCGCCCCCTTTTTCTCGCGAAATCGGGTTTATGACATTTGTTATGGGACAACTAATTCCCTTTGGGAACTTGGTTTAGCATTTGAAGAGTCGCCACCTAATGAGTTAAGGTGCATTAGGGCACCAATAGAGATTCAACTCTAAGTTTATTTGAGTAACTAGAGATTGGCTAAGGGCTTGAAATTATCCCAAGTGGAAGGTGTTAGACACCCCTCAGGATCCACTAGTGTGGTTCCCCGCCAGACAGTTATTGTGAATTTAGGTTCAATCAACATATAAACAAATGAGGCTTAAACTATGCGGGGATTTCAAATAACAAATGTTTTGAAAGGGAACAAAGTATGAAAGAGCAATTAAAGCTGATTTGAAACAAGGAGTTGCAATGCTTTTAAAAGAAAAGGGAAATAAGGGGAAGGGGTCCTAGGTTTATTAAAAATATGGATCACATCAATGCAATACCCGATAATCACTCCTTAGAAGAGGGTCTACACGTGGTATTAGCGCACCAATCATCATATCCATATCTACCCTTTCCCACCATGTTTAAGGTACTAAAGCACGGATTGATCTCGATTATTATTGCATGCTTTTACCCATCCCATTCCTATAAGTCCTGGAGGCATTTAGGAATACTATTCCTAAAAGGAAGGATATTAGGCTGATTGGTTTTTAAAGGATAAAAATCTAAGGCGTCATACAAAAACACGTAATGTATGTTGGGGAGAACACATAAACAGATAAAGGCTCATATGCACCTCCTTAAACAAAACACATAACAAGCATGATTTACACATAATTTTTAGGTCTGATTAAAAACACTAGAGACGAGACAGGAGTTTTCAGAGCCAGATTCATTAGATACCTCAGATAAGAAGCTCAAATTAGGCCTGCCCACTTGTTGGAGGAGTTACTAATTAACAAAGGCGAATTCAGTTTTATTGTTATTACTCTAAGGCTTCACCAAGTGTTTAAACGGGGTCCTATAGGCATGATATCTACTTAATTCAGAATGTGGTGAAACAGTAAAAATGAATTATTTTAGGACCTGTAGGCATGATTGCTAAACCTCGTTAAGTAAGGGAATTAGGTTGTTTAAAACTGTTTCAAAAAAGACTGATTTTTAGACTAACCAGTTTCAGGTTCTGCGGGTGATAGTATCTATTATTGTTGATTTTAAAACCTATGAACATGATATCTAGCATTGAATGTGAACGGAGCGAATCAGATTTATTTAAGAACCCCTATAGGCAGGATTTCTATATGTTATTGATTTCAGCATTACGAACATGACATTTATTTCAGCAGTTTACAATCTAAAGCATAATATCTAAGTGGCATGCGGGATTTAAATGCGCCATGTAGGCAGGTTATCTAGGTGTGACATTGATCATAAAGCAATTGAAATAAACCCTATAGACACGGTGTCTAAAAAAATGCAGAATTGAACACAAAGAATATAAATAGTCCTCTTGGCATGCTTTCTACCCTTGAGCATACATGATCATCCAACCCTTTTCACTAGCCAGCCCCAAATGTTTATTACAGATTATTACAAACCAGGAATATTTAATTACACCAGAAAAATGAAAGAAAAAGCTACAGCCATAGGAAAGCCTGATTTGACTTCTTATCCGAGATATGCAAGGAACCGTATCATTCCCAATGCCATTGATTTCAAAGCCTTTCTCAGACCTGGGTGTGTCAGAGTTCCCTAAGGGTCTCAATAGGACCCCGGGCAGTGCGCACACCTAAGTTACATAACTAGAATAAAGATGAGTGCAGTGGAAATGACAGCCCTCATTGTCCAAGTTCAGAGGAAGCTCATGGGTCCCAAGGCAAGGCCCACATGAGTGGGGCAGAACTTAAGCCTAAGAAGAGAGTGAAAGTGCAGAAACAAAGTTTTAAGAGCTGAGGGAATAAATGAGAGGGAAAGGGTTAATGAGACAGCCATTAACATTTCAGGGAGTCGATAACTTCACACAAGGGGGGCAGGGGATTGGGAATCCATTGCAAGGAGCCTTCACACTTAGGCATGGGTTAACTTTCGGCATGTGTAGCAATAGGAAGTGCTGACATGCCTGTAAATCAACCAGAACACACACATATAAGGGAAACATGGAGGTTATGATCCTAAGAGGATCAAGTTTGGGTCATGCACAATAATTTCTAATGTTTTCATGCCCCAAACCAGCCACAAATATTAAACACATTAGGGTTGGGGTTTAGGATTCATAGGTCATAATAGATTGATTCATAATAGAGAAAGGGGAATTACAGCATGCTGAATAATGATTCCTTGGTTAAATACAAACAGTAGGCAGACAAGAATGGAAGAGACAGTAGTGAAGCATGTTGTTGTTGGTGCATAAAACTTAATTAGAACATACCAGTAAGAAATACAAATTGCAGAAAATAAGCAAGTTTCCCCACAGCCTAGCCTTGGATTTCAGTCGGCTAGGTAAGGCGGCAATATAGTAATAGCAGAGAAGAGAGAGAGAGTTTTTAATGTAGTGTGTGTGTTTGAACTCAAGTGTTATGCCTTATGTTCGTGTTTTTGAAAGATAAGAAGTACAGGGTATATATCATTTTTTGAAAACGAGTAAAAAAGAGGTAATAAGCTACAAACATGGAAACAATCATGATTCGGAATCAATTATACAAGGGATTCCCTTTAATTAAGGTATCACTTTGCTTAACGGGTGGTGAAAGGTTTAAAACAAGGAAAGAAATCAATTTGTCAGCAGGATGACAGTTGCCATAAGAGAAGCAATAAAATATTTAGCTAGCAATCGAATCTAAATACAGAGATACTCTTAATTTTGGAAAGGATTTAGTAAGGCAAAACAGGAATAGAAATTAGTTAACTTTAATGGGCAAGTGAAATCAGAATTTCACAAAGGAAAAGTTTGAAATGAGTCACAAGTTTGAAAATCAGTCAAAGAAAGAGACTCAACATATAAATAGGGTGAACAAACATTATACATGCGAGGCCAAGCCTGTTGGCAAGAGGAAATAGCATAAATAGTAGAACAAAATGAAAATTCAATAGATAGCAACAATAGTCAGTTGAATCAGTAGTGAAGAGACATAGAATATCAAAAGCATGCAAAGATCTCACAGTAGCAAGTGAGGAGAACCCTTTTGAAAATTAGGGTTTCGAACATAATCAAGTTTTAGAGATGATAGAAACGTAGAATCAGAATAATCGTACAAAGGAACAAGAGGTTTCGTAATTAAATAACTTCAAATCGAGTCATGCCCTTAAAATAACAGTCTCAGACTCAAAGCCATAGGGTTTTCAGTAGTAGAAGAATTTTAAATATGGATAAACAAACAAATCAGATAAAACTCAAGCAAACAAACATTCGTCTAACAAACAGTCAAAAGAAATTAGGACTTTAACATGCAAACTCAGGCAGAAGGATAACACAAGCAAACATAGCAACATATGTCAAAATCACAGAAAAATCCTAACAAGAAAACCCTAATCGGAAAAGGATGAAGAGTTTTGAAAGAAGAGTTTTAAAGAGAGTTTGAGAAAAATACTTAGAAGTTCAGAGCAAACATAGATCTGAACAGATCTAAAAGAAATCAGAAGAACCTCAGAGGTTAGGGTTTCAGAAGAACCCCAAGTGTCGAGAAAGGCTTTGAAAACCCTCAATCTAAGCCGTAGAGTCAAAAGTCTGACTCGACTAGCCATGGATGGCCGGTTAAAAGTTAGAGACGACCGGAGAACAACCACGAACTGAAATTGAATAGGGTCTGGACCAAACTCTTTCAAGGTCTAGCCTTGAGCCATAAGAATCGAACGCATATAAGCCATGGGTGTTGATACAGGTCTCCGATAACCTTGGAAGCCATAGATTTGGGAGGTTTAAGGTTTGTAGTTTGATGGCAGATGCTAGGGTTTGACGAAGTCTCAGAGAGAATTGAGGGATAAGGGAATTCAAGGGTGGCTGAAATGAAAGAATGGGTAGGGTTATGGGGGGTTGTTGGATTAAAAAAGGAAAGGAATTATGAGGGCAGTTGATCTTTTAGATCAACGACCAGGATTTAGCGGGTCTTTGGGTCGGATAAGAAGATTTAGGATTTGGGTCGGGTGTTTTAATTCAAAATTGGGTTGCGATTGGGTTTGATTTGGTTATAATTGAAATACAAATGGGGCTATCATTTAAATAGCCAGTTTTCCCTTTTTAATTTGTAAAGAATAGTAGGTAACTTCTGAAAATAATTTAAAAAATATAAAATGATTTAGAATATATAATTAGCAATTTAAAAATACAGGATCCAATTTTATGCATAGAAAACATAATTAAATCTTAAAAAGACTAATATTGTAATTATATGCAATTTAGCTTTAAAAATACTAAATGTAATTGTAAAAGTATATAAAAATTACCTTAGACATATTTTGGCATAAATGTAGAAATCCAATAAATGAATCATCAAAAGTAATAATTTTGGAAATTATCATTGGATTTTTATGGATAAAATAGGGCAATAAATTGATTTAAAAATCTTTAAAATTAAGAAAAGATAATAAAACGTTTGGACATACTTATATATGCATGCATATGCTATTTTGAAGGTATCTTGTATATTAAAAAATATATAGGAAAAAATTGGGTATCAATAGCTGTCCCTCTTTACCCAGGAAGGATAAAAGAGTTGTTGGGTAAAGATATGATGGACAATTTTGATCGAGCGAGACGGTTCGAAGAAGTTTAGGCCGTACCCTAGCTTCTGAGCTGCCTACATATCCTTGGTCTTATAGGAATCAGGTCTGATGTAGTTCAGAATCCCTTAGCGGAATATGCCGATGGAGACTTCCCAAGAACGAACGCAATATTCAGGTCGGGAGGAAGGGTTAAGGTCTAATAGGGCTGCGGGAACTAGAGCAGAATCGCTCCTGCCGCAATGGCCGTTGCTCGTCGTTTTACCTGCAAATAAGTAACACAAGCATATATTGTGCATAAATTTAAACATAATGCGAATTCTCATCAGACCATGAATGTTGTCTATGGACGGTTAGGATGACGTCCTTAGACCATGATGTCTAGGGCCATGAAGCATATAATAAAGGATTCACAAGCCATGAAATTAGTCTCTCGGGCTATGAGGATGATGTCTCCGAACCATGATGCCTTTGAATATTGATATGCAAAAAATTAAAAGGGGTCCTTAGGCCATGGCATGGCGTTCTCGGGCTATGAGGATGGTGCCTCCGAACAATGATGCCTTCGGATGATTTGGCGATCTTTCAGCCTATGAGATGCAATATTTGGCGATCTTTCAGCCCGTGAGAATATGGTGGCGATCTTTCAGCCGTGCAAATGTGGCAATCTTTCAGCCATGCAAATATGGTGATCTTTCAGACATACAAATGTGGCGATCTTTTAGCCGTGCAAATGTGGCGATCTTTCAGCTGTGCAAATGTGGCGATCTTTCAGCCGTGCAAAAATGTAGATAAGGTGGCGATCTTTCAGCCATGCAAATGTAGGGGAGGTAGAGCTTAACCTCGGAAGGCAGAATGATAGACTTATGCAAGGTAGGAAATACAGATGGAGATAGTTTTTAGTCTCGGAAGGCAGAATGGTAGCCTTACAAAATGCAGAAAATTTAGATGGAGATATCGTTTAGTCTCAGAAGGCAGAATGGTAGCCTTATGCAATGCAAAAAATGCAGATGGAGATAGCATTTAGTCTCAGAAGGCAAAATGGTAGCCTTATGCAAGTTGGAAGGCAGAATGGTAGCCTTATGCAATGTACAAAATGCAGATGGAGACATCGTTTAGTCTCGGAAGGCAGAATGGTAGCCTTATGCAATGCAGAAAATGCAGATGGAGACAACGTTTAGTCTCAGAAGGCAAAATGGTAGCCTTATGAAAGTTGGAAAGCAGAATGGTAGCCTTATGCCGGAAATAAAATATCACATGGTAAAAGAGCTTTCTTAGCTGATGGTGGATTGCGATATGATGACTGCTGGGGACATTGTGATGCACGAAATATCACTGGTGTGTGTGAATAGTAAGCGCAATGGTTATGGGATTTGTATTCATGAGCAACGTTTGTGAGTGTACAGTATGTTCGATGATTTCGCAATCTAAGTGCCTGCATTCAAAGAAATATTGTTAGTTGTAAAAAAAAGAGGGGGTGGTGGTTAGTTCGTATCCCTGCTGGCTCTGCTCGACCTGCTTGTCTTTGATCTGGTGATACTATATGTATTATTGGGGTAGCGTTGCTAAACGAAGCATTTTCAAGAAATAAATACGCATAATTTTTTGAAAGTATGACATAAATGTATAATAAAATAGTTTTTTCAGATGAACCGACGATTGTGATGCGGTTTGAGACATTGCAACCTCTTTTGCTACGGAATTTTCAGGTTCCTCCTCAAAATTCTTCCCCAATTTAATGGATTGGACGTTTCTGACTGCTGCTTGCGATGATTGGCTGAAATTACTTCAGAATTTTGAGTCCTCCTCAAAATTCTGCCCCAGTTTCCAATTTTGGGGGGAAATGAAAATTTTATTTAATTGTGACCGAACCCATAAGCCTGTCTACGTATCCCATCTTAAACGGGAATCAGATCAGATGTAGTTCAAATTACATCATATAGAGAAAACATGAAGATTACACATAGTAACACTTGACTGTATCTGAAGTAATCGGCTTTGGCCAGACTTCTCTATCTATTTCTGCAAGTATGAGGGCTCCTCCTGTCAAAACTCGGTGAACCATGTACGGACCCTGCCAGTTGGGAGAGAACTTCCCTTTGGCTTCATCCTGATGCAGAAAAATTTTCTTTAATACCAGTTGCCCGGGTGTGAACTGTCTCGGCTTGACTCTTTTGTTGAAGGCTCTGGACATTCTATTCTGATAAAGTTGACCATGGCAAACTGCATTCTTTCTCTTTGCATCTATAAGAGCTAGTTGCTCATAATGACTTTTCACCCACTTTGCATCGTCAAGCTCAGTTTCTTGTATGATCCTTAAGGAAGGAATTTCTACTTCGGCGGGAATGACGACTTCTATACCATAGACCAGCATATAGGGGGTTGCCCTAGTTGACGTGCGAACTGTGGTGCGATACCCCAATAGAGCAAATGATAACCTCTCGTGCCACTATTTATGCTTCTCTGTCATTTTCCTCAATATCTTCTTGATATTTTTGTTGGTGGCCTCTACGGCTCCATTCATTTGAGGCCTGTAGGTTGTGGAGTTCTTGTGTATGATCTTGAAAGTTTCACACATTGCTTTCATCAAGTTGTTGTTGAGGTTGGAGCCATTATCAGTAATGATTGACACTGGAATTCCGAATCGACAAACAATGCGGTCGCGGACAAAGTATGCCACAACTTTCTTAGTTACTGCCTTGTAAGATGCTGCTTCGACCCACTTGGTGAAATAGTCGATTGTTACTGGGATAAACCTATGCCCGTTTGAAGCGGCAGGCTCGATTTGTCCAATAACATCCATTCCCCAAGTAGCGAACGGTCATGATGAGCTTGTTGCATTAAGCTCATTTGGAGGTACCTTTATCATGTTTGCATGTATTTGAAAGCGATGACCTTTTCGGACATAATGGATGCACTTTGTTTCCATAGTCATCCAAAAGTAACAAGCCCGGAGTATCTTCTTTGCTAAGACAAAGCCATTCATATGCGGACCGCAGGTCCCGACGTGAATTTCTACTAGCAGTTTGGATGCTTCCTTTGAATTGTCACACCTTAGTAGTCCCACATACGGAGTCCTCCTATACAGGATTCCTTCGATGTGAAAGAATTTGTTGGATAATCTCTGCAATGTGAATTTCTAAGTTTGATTGGCAAGCTCCGAATATTCTCCTTTTGCCAAATATTCCTTGATATCCTGAAACCAAGGCTTTCCGTCTGCTTCCTCTTCCATATGGGCACAGTAAGCTGGCTGATCATGGATTTTTACAGGAATGGGAACAATGAAGTTTTTGTCTGGATATTGTATCATAGATGATAGGGTGGCCAGTGCATCGGTGAATTCATTCTGGATTCTGGGTTCATGCCGGAACTCTGTTCTCGTGAACCTCTTTCTCAATTCCTGCACATGATGTAGATACGGGAGTATCTTGGTGTTTTTGGTTACCCATTCTTATCACACCTGATGTATAAGCAAGTCTAAATCTCCAATTACTAGTAACTCTTGAATGTTCATGTCAATGGCCATCTTGTGCCCTAGGATGTAGGCTTCGTGCTAGGCCATATTATTGGTGTAGAGGAATCTGAGCTTGGCAGACACCGGATAATGCTGACCGATTTCTGGTACCACGACTGCTTCTATGCCAAATCCTTTGAAATTTGCCGCTCCATCAAAAAACATTCTCCAACCATCATAGGATTCTACAATGTCTTCTCCTATGAACAGTACCTCTTCATCGGGAAAATATGTTTTCAAAGGTTCATACTCTCCATCTATGGGATTTTCAGCAAGGTGATCTGCCAGTGCCTGTCCCTTTATTGCCTTCATAGTTACGTCTACAATATCGAATTCACTCAGCAGGATTTGCCACTTGCCTAGCTTGCCAGTGGGCATGGGCTTCTAAAAGATCTATTGTAAAGGATCCATCCTTTATATGAGGTATGTAGTATAGGCACAGAAGTAATGCCTCAGTTTTTGGGCCACCAAAGTTAGAGCACAACAGGTGCACTCTAACAGAGAATATTAGGCTTCGTGAGAAGTGAACTTCTTGCTGAGGTAGTAAATGGCCTATTCCTTTCTCCCTATTTCATCATGCTATCCCAAAACGTAACCGAAGGCTCCATCTACTACTGCGATGTAGAGTAATAGGGGTCTGCCTGGCTCAGGCGGGACCAAAACTGGTGGTGTTGACAGGTATTCCTTGATTCTGTCGAAGGCCTTCTAGAAATCATCAGTCCATTTGGTAGCGGTGTTTTCTTCAACATCTTAAAGATTGGCTCACAAATAACTGTGGACTGTGCTGTGAATCGACTGATATAGTTAATTATTCCCAAGAAACTCATCACATCCTTCTTGTTCTTTGGTGATGGTAGTTCCTGAATGGCCTTGACCTTTGATGGATCCAATTCTATTCCTCGGCGGTTCACAATGAACCCAAGCAACTTTCCAGCTGGAACCCCAAATGCACACTTTGCAGGATTCAGTTTCAAGTTGTACTTTCTTAATCTGTTGAAGAACTTTCTCAAATCTTCCATGTGATCAATGGACCTTTTGGACTTAATGATGACATCATCCACATATACCTCAATTTCCTTGTGTATCATATCGTGAAAAATGGAAGTCATGGCCCTCATGTAGGTGGCCCCTACATTCTTCAGGCCGAACGACATCATCTTGTAATAGTACATTCCCCACAGCATAATGAAAGCCATTTTCTCAGCATATTCCTCATCCATCCATATCTGATGATAACCGGCGAAGCAATCAATGAATGATTGTAAGTAGTGCTTGGCGCAATTGTCGATTAGGATGTGTATATTTGGAAAGGGGAAGTCGTCTTTTGGACTGGCCCGATTGAGATCCCAGTAGTCGACACAGACTATTACCTTCCCGTCCTTCTTTGGTACTGGTACAATGTTGGCTAACCATGTTAGGTATTCTACTACCTGAGAACTTTAGCTTTGACTTGCTTAGTGACTTCTTTCTTGATTTTCAAACTCATGTCTAGCTTGAACTTCCTGAGCTTCTGCTTTAATGGCGGGCATGTCGAATCAGTTGCCAGTTTATGGGCCACAATAGATGTACTTAGACCAGTCATGTCATCATATGACGAGGCGAATATGTCCTCATATTCCTTTAGAAATTCTGTGTATGCCTTCTTTTCTGATGGCGGCAAATGAACGCTGATTCGTGTTTCCTTGACATTCTCTGCATCTCCCAGATTAACAATTTCTATCTCGTCCAGGTTGGACTTAGCTCGATTCTCAAAGTTCTCAACTTATTTGACGATCTCTTCGGGTATGTCATCTTCTTCTGAATCATTGTCTATTTGTTTCATTGTCTCATTGCATGTCACAGAAATTGGTTCATCAAGATAAGTAATAGTAATGTTGTATAAGTAAAGTAATTAGAGAAAAATAATAATGAGTGCTGATTAATAAGAAAAAATTGAAATTTTTTGATAAATTCCACAACTGTTTTGAACATTGAAGATCTTATTACAAAAATCAAAAATGTGAAAGAAAAAAATTATCTAGTAAAAGATAGTGCATGATGCTTGATCAGCCTTGTTACCCCGAGGCTCGTTAGGCTCTGGTGGTTCTGATGGTCCAGTTGTTAAGGTATGCTCCTCTACTCATGGCTTGTATGGAAGGACCTTCCTCCCCCTCCTCATCGAAAACAACACAGCAGTCCATGTCATTGTCTTCTAAGAACAAGTTCTTCACCGCAACAAGTGCCTCCTCTTTGTCTGTCCCATAAACAATGTCAGCCTGTTGGAAAGTCTGCTCCAAAGGTGGTATTGGTTGTTCCAGTGGGTAGTAAGGACCGCGCCATGGTGGTGACCAGTTGTTAAATTCCTCCCAAGTGTACTCATATCCCAGACCGAAAGTAGTGTCGTGCTTCTTGAGCTTTATGGATTTAGCAATCCCCTGGAGATTCTTGCCAAGCCCTTTGCCAAGTTCGCACCCACTCCAGTTCAATATGCTCTCAATATTGTTGTCCCACCATTTATCTTTGTCAACAACATTGGCCCGCTCAATGTGGTGATAGGTCTCCCCACCTAACTTTCTTCTTCCTTGTATTGTCGGAATTGTCTGACGGCTGTATATAGGATTGCTGCCATCATCGTGAATGATAACTTCCTAGTGATTCTATTCAAATTTCATGACAATGATGAGTGGCCGGTTGGAAGCTTGTTTATTTGACTCGGCTAAGTGTCCGGGGTATAAACTCTTCCAGTCCTTGTCATACCGTGTATTGTAGAGTTTCTTCGAATCTGACTTTGCCCTTCCTTATAGCCTCGGTCGTATAATCCCAAGGTATAACTTTTGTATGGAACGATGGAATGGTGTTCATTGCTACTGGAATTGGTGCGTCTACCTTTACTTCAAATGGGACATGTTCCTTGGGTGGTAAAATTGTAACCTTAAACGGTGTCGGTGCTTTGGCTGATGGTGCTGCCTCGAACTGAAACGGTATAGACACGTCTACGTCCATGACCTCTAATGGTTGAATCTGGACCATGATGGGGTTAAGAGTAGCTGCTGGCTTATTTGGATAATCTCCTTCTATGATCCATCCAATGGATCCCTCGGGATCCCAATCATCCTCTATTTCAATCATATGAACACCCCCGCCCTTGTGATATGGTAAGGGGTTGTTGCAAACATTCGGAGCGGATTCCTTTGCTACAATGATCTTATTATCAATTAGGGATTGTATCTTGTCTTTTAAAGGCAGGCATTCGTCGATGGTGTGTCCCTTCATGCTAGAATAGTATGCACAAGATTTGTTTGGGTTAACCCATTGAGAAGGTTTTTCAGGGGATGAAGCTGGGATGGGGGTGACATAGCCGGCGGTTTTGAGTCTATCATATAGCTTATCAATGGGTTCGGCAATGGCTGTGTATTGTTTTGGGGGCCTCCGATCAAAGTTATATCGGGGCCTAAGAAAGTTTTGGCTTATGGGGGGTGATTGGTAATGAGATGGTTAGGTGTTGTAGGTATGGTATACATGTGCGGGTTGGGAATATCTGGGCAAGGTAGGTTGATATATGGGAGGTGGAGGTGACTGATAGGTTGGTGTTGGGGCTTGGTAGGAAGGTGCTTGGTAGTTCAGAGTTGAGTGATATGTGAGTGGAGTTATAGGGTAGGTCTGGTATTTAAGGGGAGACTTGGTTCTTTGTTCAACCATTACGGCACCTATGTCTCTCTTTTTAGACACACCACCAGACTACAAGACCTTATTTGTGGCTTGCAAGGCCTCGAAGTTTGTAACCATGGTGCTTTTGATACCTTCTTCAATTCACTCTCCCAGCTTGATGATATCGGAAAACTTGTGATTTTCAATCAACATTAGCCGTTCATAATACTGCGGGTCCAGGGCTCGGACAAAGAATTTATTCATCTGTTCTTCTCTAAGGCAGGTCTGACCTTAGCAGCTTCCGACCTCCAATGAGTGGCATACTCGTGAAATGTTTCTGTAGGCTTCTTTTTTAGATTCTGAATGTAGAATACATCAGCGCATTTTCTGTGTTGAATCTGAACCTGTCCATGAAATTAGAGGCCATACCTACCCAATTTGACCACTTCTTAGGATCCTGGCTGATGTACCAGGATAGTCCCTTCAGACTCCTCATGAATAGCTTTATGAAGATCCTTTCGTCCTTTCCTACTCCGACCAGTTTGTCACAGTATATTCTTAGATGAACCCTCGGGTCGCCCGTATCGTCAAACATCTCGAACTTTGGAGGTTTGTACCCCTCTAGCAGTTCAACATCTGGTTGTATGCAGAGATCTTCATAGTTCAACCCTTCAATACCTTTACTTCCCTCGACGCCATAGATTTGGCTAGTAAATTTCTTAAGCTCTTCAGCCAGGTTTCTGATTAGTATATCGTTCTCCTCAGACTCAGGGGTGCAGAATGTACTTTGGGTGGAGAGTGACACAGTATCTACGTAAATAGGGTTGTTGTAGGTGTGTAAATTGTCATTTACGGAGTCTTGTGGTTTGGGGATGAATAACGAATTATTGTTTGGAGTACGGAAAGTGTTGCATTGATTCTTTGCTGGAATAGTGGGATGATTTAGTTGCTTTTCTAGGGGTGTAGGATTTTACCCGTTGGGGAAGATGGTGTCCGGGGTGCTGAGGGAGAAGGATAGACTGGCCAGGTTCCGAACCTAATCAAGCTCTTCTTGGAATTTCAGTAGCTTTTGTTTGAGTTGGGATGCATTTTCCTTGGAAACCTGAGTACCGTGACCATGAACGACCTCTACCCATTCATTCGGGTTCTCCTTTCTAGCGTTGTTCAAATCTTCCATTTTCCCTTTGTTCTTGTTTTTGACAGGACTAAGAGGAGGAGTGGGTGGAGGGCCCTTGGATCTTGTGGAATATGATGATGTTGCCAGAATGCTCGAACTAACCTTTGGGGAGGGGAATAACAAAAGTAAAACCAAAAGGTAACCAAGTTAGTGAGGATATAAAAAAAATGTTGCAATATTTAAACACTTAGTGCAGAAGTATAAAGCGTGTCCTAATTTGGGAACCTCATTATGCCCGAGGTAGGCCTAGCGACAAGTTAATTTGGAGAACCTAGGATGCTAAATGCCTTATTTTATTGATAACATAGACGAATCTCAATATGACACTTAAATAAATAGGGAATGAAAATCATTAATGGCCATCGGCCTTATTACATAGAGTGAAAAGAAAGACTCCTATCTACTTGGTCCCAGAAGGACCTTCCCCAGATTCGGCATCCCTGGCTCTATCGAACAACTTTCCCGACTCATGAAGTCCCAGCAATAGGTAGGCTTTGGCTAGGTGTCCGCCTTTGGTCCCTTCAGTATTTTGGCAATCTTCGACCCTCTTGAGGAACTTCTTCTCCAACTCCACTATGCCTCGCTCCAAGTATCCCAGTCACTTGTTGGAACTGACAGCCATGTTCTTCAATTCCTCGATTAGTTTCTGGCTGGACTCTTGTATTTCGTGGTGCTCACTTTCACACTCCCGAATCCTCTTGCGCTGTTGATTGTATTTGACTTGTGTCTGGGCCCTTTCATCTATGATTCTGTGCCCTCGGGCAAATTCGGGGTGACCCAGACCATCATGACTTTCTTCCAACCACCTAAGTAGAAAGGAGCGCAACCAATATGGTACCTATCTGGCTCGATGGTTTCTCTCCCCATTATGATTTTCCAATGCCACATGTGCTGAGCTTGGAATTTGTAAGGACTATCATCATCCTGGAAGTCAGCTCGGAAATGACTCATCTTTTCTGCATTGGGTATAACTTGTTTTCTATCGGCTTGTTTCATGACTCGGAGAGTGACGTAAGGATATGTTCCCCTCAGATCGATTAGTCTCAAAAACATGTGCATTTTGGGATCGGGTGATGAATTCCTCGGTCGTAAACCACTCGAACATCCACTGGACCTATTCTCTGGTTAGGTTATCAAATAGCTCTACCTATCCCTTGGCATCTTCTGGCTGAGCGAACATATTGGGCATGTAGTTCATTCGCTTTGGGTGATGGAAAGCGATATGATCATCCCAGTCTCTTCGCTGGATCTCTTGTCGGTATTCACGCCTTTGGTGGTGCTCTATAAGCCAGAGTTAAAGTAGCAAGTTGCAACCCTCGAAGTGTTTTGCACCCTGTTGAAACTTTTCCAAGGCTCGGTATATGTCAATGATTATCATGGGCACAATGCTGAATGATTGTTTGCCAATCCCTTCCATAAGGGTTTTAGTTACCATGGCTAGTCTAGTGTGGATCCTTGCTTTCTTTGTTGGAAACACTATCAACCCCAGGAAACAAAACATAAATACAAAGACCCTTTGATGGATGTGTCCCAAAGATGTAATGGAAAACTCATCCGATAAGGTACGGTAAGATTTACTGTGACCGTACCTTTCATACAAATAGTCAAAGGGTATGTAGGATTCCTTTAGACATGTCAACTATGGATTCTTCTTTAGGCCCATTATTTTGAGGAAGCCCCTTCCCTTGCGGTTCTCAGGCATCAGTAGACCTGGAGTCTCCCAGACTAAACCGGCTAACCCTCATATCTCTTCTAGCGGGGGTGTCATTTCAATGTCCCTAAAGCAGAATACAGCCTTTTCATAGTCCCAGAATAGTGTAGTAGTTTCTATGATCTTGTTGTTGGGTTGGACCTGCAGGAGGGATGGTAGATTTCCCAGATATTTTCGGACCAGAGTTTGATCACTAGAGTGAAGATCTCTCCACCAGCTTAGCAACCTTGGATGAATGTTGGTGACCATGCCGAATCTAGGGACTTCGTGCCTCATATTTCTGCAAGGCAAATAAGGTTAGGCCCTTACCCCCACCGGACTGGACTATTATTACCAGCAATTAGCATGACGCATCTTAGTTCTCCAAATAAATGCACAGAACATGGCGATGTCCATTTGGGTTTAGAGAAACCCAGTGGAATTTGGACAAGGCTATCTTAAAAGATCATTATGTGGAAAGCATAACTGACCCAACTAGGTTTGACTATGATTCATGCCCAATTTAAATGGAATAAAGTTTCTATAGGGTTTTAAACTGGTACCCGTTAGCGGGGAACTCAAGGGAGAAAGGCACGGAACCATCGACTACACCGTTGATCGACTGGTTTTACTGCAAATATGCCTTTCCAAATTTAGAGGGTGATAATAGGAAGAGTGCAACCACTCATTATAAGAGTTGCTATGGTATTTGTTTGGCACAAGTGGAATATGATGTTGAGCATGATTATGCAATAAAATAAACATGTTGTCACGTATTTGCACATTTAAGAAAGCAGTAAATATAACAGTTTCACAAATTTAAAGCAGCAATAAAGGAAAGAAACAAAAAGACAAGTCAGTTTTGCAATTGAAAAAGGGAATTGAATGCTTAAAGGAATTAAACAAGTAATTGCGCATAAAGAGATATAAATTCACAAAAACAGTCTAAAATTGTAAAGTCCTAGTTATCCCCAACAGAGTCGTCATGCTGTCTCGCCCCTTTTTTCTCGCGAAATCGGATTTATGACATTTGGTATAGGACTCATTCCCTTTGGGAACTGGGTTTAGCATTTGAAGAGTCCCCACCTAATGAGTGTCGACGCCCCCTTTTTCTAAGGAGAAATCGGGTTTACGACATTATGGGTGGAATGACTCTTTTATTCTCTTTTGGGGGAATTTGGGCTATGGAGTTTGGAGATTCGCCACCTAATGATTATAGTGCATTAGGACACTTTTAGAGAAAAGAAGAAGGATTTAAAAGAAAACCAGAGTTCGGGTAAGGGCTTGAGGTTATCTCGAGGGGAAGGTGTTAGGAACCCCTCAAGATCCACTAGTGTGGTTCCCGGCCTTGCTTAATTGTGACTTTAAGAAGAATAGGAGTAGACAAGCAAAGTTTGCACATAA